>SOPF01028401.1:13989-32780 GCA_012979155.1 Hypericum perforatum | reverse complement strand
CAAGTTGGTTGAGTCATTAAAGTCTATTTACTTACCATAATTTATATTTATTTTCTACATGTATCTAGACTTGTTGTTTTCTATTCTCTTCAAATTCATAAAAGGGCAACTCAACACCTGTAGGGGAGAGAAAAAAGAATTAATCAAAAATATCTACGCATCTCTGCCTTCTTTTTCCCTAACAGTCTTCTTCTCATCTGTCTGTTCCTATCATTCTTCTCTCTTATCTTCTCTCTTACTTATCTTCTCCATTTAACTACCAACCTAGCACCACGTCACCTAAGCATCGAGTTTCCAAGCCTCGAGGTCGAACGCTGTACAACTACATTCTCAGGAGCTTTGTAAACAGGGAAGAAAAGGTGGAGCGGCCGCTCCAACCCGCGTCGGCCCGTTCCGCGCCGCTCCTTGATGCGGCCGCTCCGACCGCTTTTCACTTTCGCTCCGCTCCAATGCAGCGCGACGCGGACGTTTCGATCTTGTCGCGGGGCGGCGCGATCGCGATCGACAACTATGGTCCAGCCGCGGGATTTGAAGAAGTAAAGTTGTTCATAGTGGTGAAGCAGGGAACCGTAGTACTTGCACAACATGAATGACGCACTGGTGGCCGTAGAGGGGAAGTTGAAAACTGTAGTCACCTCCTTCCATTTCCTCTCCCTTGTAATCTGCAGCATCTTAATGTACTTAATAACCAAGGATTACAAAAATCCTAGAAATCAAATATCTCGTGAATGGAAGACGGAGAAATAGGAATACCTTCTGGACACCACCTCTTGCAGTAACTTCCACGAATAGTCGATGCAAGTCGAGATTCTTTCCTCCTATAGTCGGTATCCTAGCCAATAACCGTGTGCAGCACCGTAAGAAGCAGTTGATAGTTACAAAAAAATGGATGCACGCTAGAAGACCACAACAGTGGACAATCAGAAGAGATAAGCACATTCAATCTAACTTCTCAAGACAACCAAAGTTTCTAACTTAGGAGAAATTTACAATGCTGGCACCAAGTACACTGAAGCTTACATGAACTTGGATCCCATAAAAGCATGAAACTTCTCCAATGTGGTCATGAAGAGCTTCGGATTAGCCACGACATCTTCGTATCTCACCAGTGGGTCTGGATACTGGCTAAAATGCATTGCGGGTTCTATCATGGAAGCTGGACTCTGCTTGGCAAACGAAGGTGATGACATGAGCCAACCCCATCTCAACATTCAATCAACCAGCTATGCATAATCCATAGGAACGATATAACCAACTACACTCTCACGATCAACGATCACGAGAGGAGTTGACAACCAGCAAACATACAGAAATTGCATGTAGAAAGCATGGCAGAGTACCATATCATGAGTAATGCCAAAAGGTTGAAACATTTTTCACTTTTCTACTTCATGCAAATAAATCCAAAGGGCCAATGAAACGCTAAAGAGTAAAAGGGACAGAGAAAATCCCACAAAGGGAAAAGTTGAGCTTCACTTGGTGAACAAACCAAAAATGCAGCAGAAGGCATTTAACACAGATGCGCACAGCAGTTGGAGAGCAAAGAAGTAAAAGCAACTTAGCAGTAAATGGAGGGAACAAAGGAAACACAGAAGCTGTAACTTAAAACCTCTGTTTTGCTTCAACCCTATCAACAACCACCTAGCTTGATGTAATAACTCACAGGACAAGGACAAGTACTTCGATTAAGTTCTTCATCTCGATTTTCATGTAATATGTAATGCCACTGGTGGGTTTCTCGCGGGGGCCATAACCAATCAAGAAAGCCAAACTCCAGATCCTTCTATAATGTCATTTAAGGATTTCCCACATAAAGCACCCACCTTTTTTTAATATTTCCTCAAAAGGCCACCTTTGAAGCTCCTCTCTTTCTAATGGAGGCCAAAACAGTAAAGATGCATTTTTTTCCAGTAGAGCACATGAATTTGAGACTACCCAGAATAGACAAATCTACTTTAAATGGGGTCAACTTGATGTTTTGATCCAAGTGGAAGCTGACTAAAAGTTGAAGTCATTACTTGCCTTCTTAGCAATATTACCAAAGGCGTGAATATATTGCTTGGCGATATTTAGCCTTGCTGCCTGAAAAATGGCACAATTAGTTTTGAGAATGGAATGCCTCACCTAAGTAGATGATTGGTCTGAACAACCGAAGCTCAAACACAATATTGCGTAAATCAACAAATACATAAATAGCAGAGATACAGAGTGAGTAAACTTGAGAGAGAGAAAACATGGCTCAGGTTGATGTGTTGGCCCGAACAATACACAAATCCCAGGGATAGCACTAGAGTTCATGAAAATTGGAAGAAGATATTTCAGACTTGTGCTATTTTAGCAAAGTCACTATTTGTCAGATACATGGATAAACTTACACTATGAATCCTTGGACATTTTAGGAGAAGAATCAGTCCAGAAACATTCAGAGGTCCTAATAAAGTTGATCATAAATAAGAAGAAAATATCCCATCTTGGACCCACATTCAGAGGTTCCAAAACAAAATCCAAGTATCAAAAGTGAAAGCGGCCACAAGCACAAATGAAAAAAAAAGTGCATCTTCAAATTTTAAGTCAGATTCTGCCATTGAATAGATGGACAACATATGAAACTAATGTAATTGTCAATCTTGTGATATGATTCATTAACTAGCTTCATTCTTCTAACAAGCCAAAAGGAAATCAGGAAACATGATGCAAATGATTGTTCTGAGAGCACTCCAACAAATGAAAAAGTCACATCATCATGCCCTGTGAATTTGAAGTTGGTGAGGGTAGAGCTCCATATCTTAATTTAGCATTTCCCACCAGCATACAAACCTTTAGCCCAACCAAATTTATGATTTCCCAATTGCAAGGATAAAGCGGTGAAATTAGTTAAACATGACATACTTCGGTACACAGAATATTGGGCAGACCAAGCAGGTCATTAATTGGACAATCTCACCTCTACTCCCTTGGAATCTTTAAGTGCCTGAGACACCATGGAGATTCCCCAAGCTGTAGCTTGAGATTTGGCTAAGATGGCTTCTGCTTCACCTGTTACAAGGCAGCAGAAACAAGGAACCAAACAGTAAACAAGAGCAGCATTCAGTGTTGATCAACATCAAGATGAAAGCCATATCTTGTCCACTCTGATGCTAGTTGACGATCAGGAGTGGAAAACGCTTTAGTCTGATCGGAAAACTAAAGGAACCAGGTCCATCATAGTAAAAGGCTTGATAGAGGCTAGGCGAAGCTCTCTTCTTTGACCAATAAAAACAGTGAAGCACGTCATCATTTTTCTTCTGAGCATTTCGGACAGTAAGTTTCAACATAAAGAAAAGGTAACACAGTGCTCCAGTTATAGTCCAATGCTGTAAAAAAAAATAGACTTCATTTGCAACATGATCATTCAGTCGAAGCAAAGTATAACCTTGTGCTCTGTTGATTTGATTCATCTTGGCTCCTTCTGAATCAAGGATTTGTGCTCTCTTCTTGCGTTCAGCCTCTGCTTGCATCTCCATAGCTGCCCGTATTCCACCTGGCGGAGATATATCCCCTGAGGACCGAGAGAAAGGCCAATTCAAAGTATGAACTACGATCATGAAAAAGGAAACTAAATTGGAGAAGTTTAGCTTACTTATTTCATAGCGAAGGCATTGAAGACCCCAATCTTTTGCAGCTGCATTGATATTCTCCTGAGGAAGCAATGACGCTAACTTTAAGCAATGCAGCATTTAGTAATTATGCATGGCACATCGGAACTAGGGTATAGGGACTTCTGAGGCACACACCCAACTATAGCCATAGGATGTCTAAATGAGAAAATTACCAACACAACAAGTGGCCCAGGATATCATCTTGGAGCAGTGGATACAACTTTTGTTGACTAGTCATTACTACTGAAGGACTGAATACAGATACATGTACGCAAGTCAGATTAGATTCTATACGAAAATCAGGCTGATTTCCACAGGGAACCAAAAAATGAAGGGAATTAGTGAATCGAACAGTGCTACAGAAGCCATCAAATAGTTGTGCACTTCTGCAAGGATCCTAAACTCCTTTTCCAGCAAAAGATGGTACAGCAAGATAAAAAGTAATGGCACCATAATGCTGGATAACACAGTCATCTATGTAAAGCTCAGAGGAACAAGACCAAAGCCGAAAATAGACCATCACAGCAAAGGTGGGGATCTCATTATCACTGTCTTCTCCAAATAGGGTTCAGCCACAAAGGTAGGTGTTGGATGATATTCAACACTTAACTGACTGAGAAGAGATAACAAACAATGAAGCTAAAAGATCGGAAATACAAAACCGCACATACCACGATCCTTGCATTGAGAATGTCCCTCCCTTCGAAGGTCTTATCCAGAGTCATCTTCCCCAGCTCGTTTCGCATGGTGGTCTGAGCAAGCTGAATGACCGAGTATATTGGATTCTCGACGCCATAAGAAGCAAGCTTAGGGTCCACAATCTGCACACATCCAACAACAGTCAAACCAAAAACTGGCACAACAACCAATCAAAGACCGAGAAAAGAATAAAACTAGCGAAAGATGAGACCTTGACGTAAAGAACACCATCGATAATGACGCTAACATTGTCGTTGGTGATGGCGGCCTGATCAGGGATCGGGATGGCCTCTTCCTTCAAGGAGTGGACATAGGCAATCCGGTCAACCAATGGTATCAAGAAGTGGATACCCGACGGCAGTGTTTTATAGTACTTCCCAAACCGCTCTATCACGTACGCCTTCTTCTCCGGCACTATCCTCACCCCCCAATTCACCGGCGGCCTCGTCTCATAACTAACTTACCCAAAAAGATCATCTTTTTTTTTCAAAATATTAAAAAACATTTTAATTTAGAGAATTGGGGGAGGGAAGCGGTACCAGGAAGGGTCACGGCTAGTGCGGAGGTGGCGAACGGCGGTGAGGGCTGCGAGAGGGAGGAGCTGCCGGTGTGCGGCGGCGGCGGCGGGGTTGAGGAGGGCCCGGGCGGTGGCCGGCGAGTGACGGAGGTGCCTTAGGGAGGATCTAAAGGAGCTATTCAACATTTGATTTTTCCGGCGTCGGATTTAGAGAAACTATCATGTTATTAAATACTATATCTGATTCAATAATTCTTGTATAACAGATCAGAATAATTATTTAATATTATGAGAAGATAAATGGTTATGTAAAATTTGTTCAACAAGTAAATCTAACACAAAATAGTATCTTAATATTTTTTAATTTATAAATTTAGTTAAAAAAATATATGTATTTATTAAAAAAGATTATTTAATACAAATATTGAGACAAATAATTATCACTGATTTTTTTAAAAAAGTATCGGTTATTATAATAAAGAAATTATAACATTTTTACACTAGTTCGAATAATTCTTTTTTATCAATTTAGAGAGTTTATCATTTTAGAAGAGATCATTTTACAAAGATTTTATTATATGATAAATTCACTTATTCAAATTTGATTTAAACAAAATCGTGAATTAATTCAAGATTTTATTATATGATAAATTCATTTATTCGAATTTGATTTAAACAAAATCGTGAATTAATTCTGATAAATATTTGATGTTACACTTTTAGACGTAGCAAAAAGAGCGAGGAATTTAAACTGATTTATTATTCAAAACATTTCAAAAAACTCTGATTTTATTTTACTGTTGACTTATTGTTATTAGTTTTTGTGTTCAAATTCTGATCAGTTTAACGGGATGAATTCAGTGTTGTTTTCCGATTTTAAATTATAATCATTTTTAAGATGAAAATGTCTAAAATGTAATCCAATGAGGATTATTTCTAGATGATCAGATAAAGATTTTATTTTTTTAAGAGATTTTATCTTTAAAATCTTAATAAGGGATTTTATCTCTAATTATTATTATTTGTTTTGGCACCGCATGTGGTTTATTTATTTTCTAAATCTATTAATCACATATCAATAATTATCCCTCTCCCACCAAATTTCGTTCTCTCTTCCAAAATAAACACACTCCCCAAATAAATAACAACCCCAATTTGCTCTTGTTTAATCCCTAAATAACCAAATTCCCCCGCAGAAACAAATAAATAACAACCCCAAAACTTCAACGGTGTCCAATTTGAAGATCCTGGCCCCGTACTCACCGGGGGTTCTACGGCCAGTGGTCAGTTCCGTACCTTTGTTTTTTTAATATCAATACATGTGTTTTTTGATATTGGTATATTTATTTTGCAATATTGGTACTAGTGTATATTTATTTTGTAATACTGGTTGTGAATATTGGTATCCATTATCAGCAATATTGGTATCAAAATACTGTACTATTGGTATCGATGTTCTTTAATATTAAGTTTTGGCCGCCACAGGTTGGTTTGTTTTATTTATTAATGATATTGCATTTTAAAGATTTAATTTTTGAATATTTTGTCGAATTACTAATTTTTTGGGCATGAATAAGGATTACATAATTTTTTTAAATGATTAGTTTCTCTCTTTAATATTTTCCTATATTTTAGTAACTGATTAAATATTATTATACCAATTATACTCTTGTCCCTACTATGAGGACTATGTCTAATCCCTACTCAATCTTAAATTAAACCTGTACTTAATTGACATATCAAATAAAATTAATGATACATTATTATAAAGATCAACGACACATCATTTTTTATATGCAAAAATGTAAAGAAGCATACATTTTTGGGAAAATTAGGCTAAAGTCTGTGTACTTTAGGGATTCAACCGATTTTGTCCCTACTGTTTAAAAACTATTCTTTGAATCTCTATTATGTAAAAAAATCAAACTTTTAATCCCTAAAAATCAACATATTTTTTTAATGACCATTATACCCTTCATTTGAAAAATTAATCCAAATCTAAATAAACCAAACCAAATAAACCAACCAAAATCAATTAAAACCAAACCTAAATAAAATACTCTAACCAAACCAAAATGAAACCAAACTAAACCAAATCATCATTGTCAACCTTAGTTTTTCTTTTAAATTTGGTCATCGTGACTAAGATTGTCTTAGTTTTATTGAGTGCCTAAATAGGATGCGATAATCTCCTACAGGTTTGCCTTATCTCTGAATGGTACAAAACCAGAATTGCCGGTTGACTCGACGGAGTTGGAGCAGGCAGCGCACGTCATCCTGGTAGCTCTCTCTTGCAACTTCCACAACTTCCCCTCGCCGGCGCCGGATTCGTCTCTCTGATACCAGTCAAGAAGCCGCACTTCTTCCATCGCTCCGAGTTCCTCACCTTCATCGTCACTACCTCTGCAGCTCGTTAGCTGGAGGTCTCTCCCGCTCGGCGAGATCCTCCTCCTCTTCTCTTGTCAGACCCCCTACTCTGCCCGAATATCATCGTTCATGAGGTTCAGACGGTGGAGCTTGTCCTTAGAGACCCCGAGGTCCTGCTGCAGTGCCATGCTGTCCTTGATCAGACTCCGGTTATCGTTTAGGAGCCTCCGAATTTGGGCCCTGCATGTATGGAGTCTCTGGCGGTGACTGTGGACTTAATACCCAACCTATAACAGAATCCACAGCCATTATTATCTAATTCTAAAAATCCCCAGTTCCCAAAATCATCCACTCAAGAAAACCCACATTGAAAAATCCAATCTTTCTTCGAACCCAGAAAATGAATTGGGTTTCTGAGTTGGGTGGAGTTAGGAAAATATATAAGAATGACGATGATGGGAAGAAGTTTGATTCCATCTTTGGGTTAGGTTAGGTTTGGATTAAGTTAGGTTTGGTTAGGTTTTATTTGGTTTGGTATTTTATTTATTGGTTTTAATTTAGTTTGGTTAGGGTTAATTTTTCAAAAAAGGGTACAATAATCATTAAAAAAAAATATGTTGACTTTTAGGAAATAAAAAATTCAAGGGTAAATTACATCTGGCCCCCTCGGATTTGGTGTATTTAACGCTCGCCCCTCTTCTTTTCTAAAATGGTGAAGAAGATGGTGTTTGACAGCAAGGAAAAATGCCAATTCTTATGGTTTTCGGCTTCTCCAGATTTTTTTTAAGGTCTGAATTTTTTATTTCCACATTAGTTTTTGGTTGTCAGATTTTTTTGTCAAGGAAATATTAACAACGATGATTGTTTTGTTTGTATTGTTGTTATTTATGAGTTTTCAGTTGGTGTTCTAAATAAGAGGAAGATGAAGAAGATGAAGAAAATGAACTGGTAAGAGGAAGGAGAAGAATGAAGGAATTTTTTGTTTTTAGTAGAAGGGTATATTTGTTATTTCACGTGCCTCTTCGCCGGAGAAAATCTCCGATTCCGGCATGAGGGGCTGATTCGTACAATATTACCATACAGGAGGGGTTTTATAATCGATTTTAGAAAAACAGGGGGCCGAACGTTAAATACACCAAACTCGAGGGGGCCAGATGTAATTTACCCAAAATTCAATTATTTTGGATTTCAGATCACACAATTTTTGAGCCATGCCTTTCAACAGACGGCCTTCGTTCGAATGCAATATCAATAGAACAGCAAACTTTGTTATGCCAACGTACAGTAGCTAATGGTAACCTACTTTTGCAAGAAACCAAGGAATTCTACTAGAGAGATGTCCGAATAAGTATGACGAATTTTCCGTCGCTACAAAAATGTCATAAGCTAAAACTTCTGCTCCTGCCTGCCTGCCTTGCAACTAACTTTTAAGAACCATATGAGCGGATCATCAATGATGCGAAGCTAACAACATCATGAGTTTAGGTCTCCACTCGGTGGATTTAAACTAGCGTGATCCACCGGTACATGTTCTTTCTCCATGTTTCCAGCTGCAATCTCGGATGGTTCCTGGCTCTTGAGACCGGCTCGCTCCACTGTGCGATCCTCAGCATTCTCTGCCTCCTTGGATTGTTCAAGAGTCGCCTTTTTAACGCAAGAATGAGTTCTTAGTCCCTGAATAGGAGACATGCTGCTCTCTCTGTTTGTCCCAGTTACCAGTGTCTCAGAGTTCTCGTTACCCATATTGCCAACCTTAGCAATACCTTCATTTTCTTCCTTCTTTGGTAGTTCGAACATTGCGGGCATGTGCACATCACCGGAATCAGTTCTCATGCAAACTACTGGGGAAAGTTCCACATCAATTTCATTTTCTGAACTTCCATCATCATCAGAATCACTTCCACTGGATGTCATCTCGTTTTCCATCGTTTCTTCGTTGTTCCCATCAAATTCCACCAAATCTGAGTCATGTTCAGGTTGGTATTTCTGCAGAGGAACTGCATTACTAACAGGTCCCTTTCCTGTTCTTGACCTCTCCATATAGTCCTCCATTTCGACTCTGTATCGTTCTTTATCTTGGAGAGCTTTTTCCTGATAAACACACCTTTCACTCTCCTTCAGCTTGTTCCATAGTTCACCAATCATTCGAGTAATCTCTCTGCTCTTCCCCGGATGAAGTGGTTTCAGTCTAGCACGCTGCTCTGCGAAAAAGAAATTGTAACCACTTCTATTCTGCTTCGGATGAGCAGGGTCTGTTTTGTGCTTCTTTCTTCTGCGGTGACGTTGAGAACCTGTGGCAGTATGAATGCTGCTATGTTGAGGCACTTGGCTGGATTGATCCATTGGTTCTTTGTAAAGAACGCCTTTGAGCTTCTCTGACCCTATTGTCACTGTAACCAGATATCCGCAGTCACATTTGCCATTGATGAATCCCATCACCGGTAAAAGCGCTGCAGAAGCCGGTCTCACAGCCACTGCAAAACAGATATGTAAATCTTAGTTACAGGAACATTTGCCATGATAATGATCAACGTTAAGAAAAGAAGAGTAGAAGGCATCCCACCTCCGCATAGATCAGCCGTTTTAGTTCCTGTTTGCTGTGTCGTTTCTGCTTGATACTCTGGCGATGGCCGAACAATTACTTGCGCTGGAACGTGGGTGGCGGCCGATGGAGTCCCTGAAGGAACTGCAAAAAGTTCTACCGTTTAAGGTGTCACCTTTGAACTTTTAGTATACTTAAAGGACTAACCAGGTTCCAAGGAGCACACACCAGTCCGGACGGGAGTCCAGCCGCGGGATTTGAAGAAGTAAAGTTGTTCATAGTGGTGAAGCAGGGAACCGTAGTACTTGCGCAACATGAACGATGCACTGGTGGCCGTAGAGGGGAAGTTGAAAACTGTAGTCACCTCCTTCCATTTCTTCTCCCTTGTAATCTGCAGCATCTCAATGCACTTAAAAACCGAGGATTACAAAAATCCTAGAAATTATATCTCGTAAATGGAAGAGGGAGAGAAGGGAATACCTTATGTACACCCCCTCTTGTAGTAACTTCCACGAATAGTCGATGCAAGTCAAGATTCTTTCCTCCTATAATCGGTATCCTAGCCAATAATCGTGTGCAGCACCGTAAGAAGCAGTTGATAGTTACAAAAAATGGATGCACGCTAGAAGACTACAACATCTGAATAAGAACATCCAAAATCAGTAAGAGGCATTGATCGAGTTAGCAAAGAATAACTTGTTGGAGAAGGCAAGAGTAAATTATAATACAACAGTGGACAATCAGAAGAGATAAGCAGATTCAATTTAAGTTCTCAAGACTACCAAAGTTTAGGAGAAATTTATAATGCTGGCACCAAGTACACTGAAGCTTACTTGAACTTGGATCCCATAGAAGCATGAAACTTCTCCAATGTGGTCATGAAGAACTTTGGATTAGCCACGACATCTTCGTATCTCGCCAGCGGGTCTGGATACCGGCTAAAATTCATTGCGGGTTCTGTCATGGAAGCTGGACTCTGCTTGGCAAACGAAGGTGATGACATGAGCCAAGCCCATCTCAACATTCAATCAACGAGCTATGCATAATCCATAGGAACGGTATAACCAACTACACTCTCAGATCAACGATCACGAGAGGGAGTTGAAAACCAGCAAACATACAGAACTTGCAGTAGAAAGCATGGCAAAGAGTACCATATCATGAGTAATGCCAAAAGGTTGAAACATTTTTCACTTTCCCACGTCGTGCAAATAAATTTGAAGGGCCAATGAAAAAGAGCAAAAGGGACAGAGACAAACCCACAACGGGAAAAGTTGAGCTTCAGTTAGTGAACAAACCAAAAATGCAGCAGAAGGCATTTAGCACATATGCACACAGCAGTTGGAGAGCAAAGAAGTAAAAGCAATTTAGCAGTTAATGCTGGGAACAAAGGAAACACAGAAACTATTAACTTGAAACCTCTGTTTTGCTTCAAGTCTATCAACTACCACCTAGCTTGATGTAATAACTCATCAGGACAATGGCTGCCCAATGTAGTACTCTAGATGCTTGTAACAGCAAAAGGAACCCTTCAAAATTCAGGATCATGTCTGTTAAACAACACTCTGCCCATGAAAAGATTATATCTTTTAAGTCCCTCTCTCTCTCTCTCGGCACACACACTGTCCAAAAAGCCTATCACCTATGATGCAAAGTATAATCGATACCAATCCGAAGACAAGCGAGTGACGTTAGTAGAAGTGAAGTGCGGACGAATATTCAACGACCAAACGGATAGATGTTAAAGCAAGCATCGGCTAACAACTGCAAGGCGTGACATGCGTTAAAGAAGCAAACAACATGGTACACTACACTTCCCGAATAGAAAAGAAGCAAAAAATTGTTGTAAGAACAAGAAAGATACCAATGGTGGGTTTCTTGCGGGGGCCATAACCAATCAAGAAGCCAAACTCAAAATCCTTCTATAATGTTATTTAATGATTTCCCACATAAAGCACCCAGAATGGAGGCCAAAACAGTAAAGATGCAACTTTTTTCAGTAGAGCATATAAATTTGAGACTACCCAGAATGGACAAAACTAGTGATTCGTCACATTAAATAAAACCAAGAATTAGTTAATTTTTGTGTCTCTTTCGACTTTTGCACTGTGTTATTATTTTGGTGTTATGTGCATATTGCAGAAGGGAGAATAAAAGAAAGAGAACCTTGCAATATTAACAAATAAAGAGATGGATAGAAGCTTGCAATATTAATATTATACATTCACTGAATTTTCTACCTAAGAAAGGAAAATAAATAAATGGAAAAGAGGAAGAGAGTACAAAATAAAAGTTAAAGAACTTACCAAAAGATTGAGAGATTGGGTGAGAAAATGGAGCTTAAACCGAAATGATGATGATTATGAGAAAACTAAGACTAAACTTTATTTAATATGCCTCAATGGATACGATTACGGAAACCAAAAGGCTTTCTCGTATATATGGTATTTATTTTTCCTTCTGACGCGTATATTTCTGAATTTTTTTTTTGCTGTGGTCGATGGACGATGAGAATGTGTTGAAGAAGAATAACAATCCAATCTTTTTCATAAAATGGATAGAGTGGACGGTTTTACCTCGGATGACAAACCCCATATTGCATGAATCGATGAGGGTAAATTCGGGATTAATGGGGAGTTTAATGTGGAGACGCTGCCTATGGTTGGTTATCTTGATAATTAGGGTGGTGAACAAATCAAAACAATTTTTGATATGATTTACTTCATTTTTAATAAATTGAATTATATTGTTATAATTTATCAATTGAGCTGATATTTTTTCATGTTAGTGGGTTTTGAAATTTTATTGAAATTGTTATTTTATGGGTGAAGAGATGATGTTCTCGGGATGTTATTGTGATGACTATTCCATATTTAAATCAGGTCATACCTGCCAATAAACACTACCCAAATAAGATAATGAACAATGGTTCAATTCCTGAAGGTATTACATAGATGTTAAATTTACTTTCTCGCAGTAATGATGATCATACCCTTTCAAAAAGTGTCGTAGCATTTGTTACATACTCTACTTGGCTTAATAATCAACCCCCCTTACCAACAATTGTTGGGGTGGAGTGGTTAAAGACTCCTCCTCGCTTAAGCTAGGTCTCAAGTTTGAAACCTAGTATCTGCGATGACACTTGTTGGGAGAGTTTACCCCCCTAAAAGAACCTTCCAAGCTCGAGCTCAGAGTAATCGGCCAATGAATCGGATACTAGGTGGATTACAACAAAAAAAAATAATCAACCCCTCAAGGATTATTGCCTATATTGTTTTCTATCTCGACTCAACAAGTTTGTTGCATCAAAGACATTGAGAGGTGGGTTCTTGGTAACTGAGAATGATCCCTTTAATGGCATAGAGCTCTATGAGCCTCTGAGATAAGAGACAGAGAGGCCAACCTCTTTCTCTCGCTGTCACCTATCTCTTTGAGTCCTAGTTCATATTCAATTACTTAGTTGGGGTCATCTAATTGACTTTCTCTATCAAGGAGCTCTATGCAAAAATCAACCTCTCCACTGCTGTTTGTTTCCTTTTGCAAATGAGTTGAGTAGGGTCCGGTACAACTTGGTGCCGTCGAAGGTTGAGTGTTTCATGTGGGTTGTTTTACAAGGAAAATTGCCTACCAGGGATAATCTGATGCGAGCTAACAAGCTTGAGCCTTGGGATTACGTATGTCCTCATATGGGATCGGGAGCCCATCTCCTCTTTCACTGCAAGAGTTCTTGACTTTTATGGAACTATTATAGAATTATTATATTAAATGTCGAGGGCTTAGATGGTGTTCACGAAATTCACTATCATACTCCTTCTCGACTTGGATGGAACTTGTTCGCGGACAAGGTGGCACGATCATGAAGGTTTGGTTTGTTATTTATAACATTATCACTTGGGGTATATAGAACTCGAGGAATTGAGTCATCTTTGAGGAGACATTCTATAATCATCAACTTCTTCATCATACCATCTTTCTTTATACTCGAGAGTGACTCTTCTGGCCTAATTCAATTGTAGAGTTAGCAGGCCATGATTTCTTCCTATTATTGGATGTCGATTTGTAATATGTTGTTGGCTTCTACCTTAACCACCCCATCGCATGTTTCTTCTTTTTGCCTGCTTTAGGCTATGTAGTTTCGTTGTATTTTTGCTATGGGGGTATTTGGATTTTTTTGGTGTTGTTCTTATTCTCTTTTTGTTAATAAAAATTATTTAGCATAAGAAATATGGGATGGAGGACGAATCTCGACCGCACCTTCTTTTGCATTGTTCAATTACTTGGCGCATATAGAACTTCTTTGCAAAGAAGATTGGGGTCGATTGATACCAGCAGCGGAGCTAGAATTCTTTTGTAATGAGTGTAATGCATAAAATATTTAATTATTTTAATATTTAAATTTTAATTTATAGATTGATTAACATTTTAGTATGATAATTTTTTTATTTAATTAAATACATACATTAGAATATATATTAAATTATCAAATAAATAAAAAATTAAGTAGGGTTAGTTGACCCCACTAATCTCCACCTCTCTCCGCCTCTAGTTGATATGCGAGTCCATCGATGGGCCGTTCTTTGTCGCATGGGGCTGGTTAAAAGGTGATTTTTTAGAAAATGTTTGGTTTGTTATTTTTGGCTCCATTATGTTGGGGAATAACTAACTATTCAACAACAAATTCATATTTGATGATACCAATTTCAATAGAGAATTTGTCATACATTCTACCTGTTTTATGCCAACAAATGGATTCTATGGGCGAACTCAACTAGGGACATTGACTACCAAGATCTTCTCCTCTTCTTGGACTCTTTTGTTATTGTCTAGATGTTTCCTATTCATCCATTGGGTTCTTGTGTCCTATGTGAGAGAAATGGGTGTTTTATAATATTTTATTGGGAAATGATACTTTAAGTACCCAGTGATTTACCGAAAAATCACTTTAGTACTCTGTGATAAAAAATTCTTCAATCGAGTCATACATCACCTAATTCACATCACTTTAATCATACATCACCTAAAAAACTGATACATTGATCGGACTAAAGGTCTAACAAATTAGGTGATGTATGACTAAAGTATTGTGAATTAGGTAATGTATGACTCGATTAAAGAGTTTTTTACCACAGAGTACTAAAGTAATTTTTGTGGTAAATCATAGGGTACTTAAAGGTTCTTTTCCCAATTTTAAAAAAAATAAGTGATTGAAAATAATATTTGATTTTGTTCTAACTCTATTTAACAACCGAACAAACTAATCTATGAGGCGTGCCACATTAGCCTTAAAATGCCGTTGTTGCTAGGTTCGAAGTAATTTTTTGGGCTCCGACCTGTCCCGAGACCATGTCTCTAAAAAAGTGACCATTCTCACGTTATCACATAAAAAAAATGTGAATTCACAAGTATGAAAATTGAATTTTTCCATCTATTTAGACTTTTTTAGACATTTGGTTTAGTTAATTTTGCATAAGTCCGATTACTGATTAATTTAAATATTACAAATGACTTCCACCCAAGAACTAAAGAATGACATCTTATTCCAAATTTACCAAGCCGCCTTCCAACAATCATACAAACATTAATACAACGTACATAGGGAACGAACATAAGCATACCCATACAAACTACAATTGATAAACCAACGACGAATCATAAAATTCATACACAAAAACCCTTAAGTAACTAAAATCTAGAGCGCGTGCACTCGATAGGGAGGCCCTGGGGGAACCGTTTAAGATCGGAGCAGTAGTTGTAGATCATATAGTACTTCTGAACCCATCTCAGGCGCCTCCTCCCGAAGGCGTCGAGCTCGTCGTTCTGCCACCGGCTGTTGAGGCTGGCGGAGAATTTCGGGTCACAGGTTCGGGCGCCGTATGAGGACACGGTACACGCGGAGGCCGCGAAGTTCCTGTAATAGGAAGTAAAGGGAGCTTTGGTCCAGTCAGTTTTGACGAGGCCTCCACGTGTCGCCCAGTCATCTGCGTTCCAGAGGCTCGAGTAGATCCTCATCGGCTGGCTCTTGGGGAATGGGACCCCAAAGGATTCCGCGTTCTTGAACACCCTTATTGGGATGTTGTCCACCAAGAAGCTGCAGCATTTTCAGATGTTATTTAAATAACGACGATCAAAATATTACTTTTTAAATGGGTGGATAAAGACACTATCAGTATAGCTATTTTCTACTTTATAATATGGTTAGTATGGAGGCGTAATATAATTTAAACTTAGGTTTAAATGTTGTCACGTAAAGTAATTCCGTTATACAATTGTATCACATGAATATTCTTTTGTCCATAGCTGTTTAGCTTATAAACTTGGAGGCAGTCTTTTTTTTACTTCTTCAAGTCAAGACAATATGTATTGGTTATAATTATCATGTCTGCGTAGTCATAAATCATAATTAGAGTTATGAAATATGAATTATTCGATTAATAATGATAATAAAGAGAGATGTGAGGGTGGCTTACGTGATGTGTTGAGGTTTCCAGAGAATGGAGTAAGTGTGAAAGTTGACGGTTGGGTCAAACCAGAGATGGAACTGCTGCTCTCTATTGCCTTTACCTTGAGTGAAAACATTGGTGTGCAATATGTAAGGGTCACCGCTAAGATTTCCAAGGAACTCGAAGTCGATCTCGTCATGTGTTGGCCCTTGCGAAGACAACTGTACCCAACAATCATAATAATGGGTTAACATTTAACAATAAGTTTATGGTAAATATTACGAGATTCATTTTCCCTTTCCCAATTTTTATTTTATTAAAATAATTAATTGTCAACTTATTACGGCGGAGAATAACTATAAAATCATTCACGATAATTATCAACTTTTATTCTCAAGTAGGCCAACTTGACAACAAAGGAATGCTCTCTCGTGACATATCGCGGCTGTTTCGATGAAAGTTGCTTTCCCCTTCATCCTAAGATGAAAGCGACCGCCACTCTTTTTTTATATATCTTTTTAGTTAAAATCACTGAATATTTATCATTAATTTGTTATATTATCTAATCAATTTATTAACTTTTGAAAAAAAATATCCATATGATTTTAATAAGTAAATTATCATTAATTATATATCTTTTTAGTTAAAATCACTGAATATTTATCATTAATTTGTTATATTATCTAATCAATTTATTAACTTTTGAAAAAAAAATATCCATATGATTTTAATAAGTAAATTATCAATATGTTAACTTCAGTATGATCAAATAGGTGTCATGTGTGCGCAATAAATGCTCCATGTTTCTCTTTGAAATAGAAAATTTTAATTGTGTAACGTGTATTTTAAAATTCAAAAAGAATATAATATCATAACCATCGAATAATCTAAGTAACAAATGCTTAAAAACACTATATACGTACGTAGTAAGCAGTGACAGTGCCCGCGGAGTTGCCGGAGACGAGCTTGAGCTGCATGTCGATCCTCCCAAACAAGTACTCTTTCTTGGACCGGAAGCCAGACCCAGATACCTTATCCAGTGACAAGGATAGGAGCTTCCCTCCATTAAAAATCTTAGATCGTTGACCACCCCAGGTCAGGTCAAACTCGTCGTAAAATTCACCAGCCGAGGCAACCCCAAGTAATACTAACACCACACAACTAATAGCTAGCCCAAGCATAGAGGAACCCATAATGTTTCTTGGAATAGAAGTTAGGTATATTAGAGATGGTACTTAAAAGTTTAGGAATTGAAGGGTATTTATATAGGCAAGGATGGTGTTGGAATTATTTTTAATTGATGGATATATGCATGAGAAAATTGATAATTCATCGGATAACTCGTGAGCAATAGTAATAATAAATTGAGGAGGAGCTTGTAGGTAGCAAAGCTGGTGCCAGCCAAGCAAGTTATATTCAAATATGGATGCTTTTGTTGGTTCAGTGGATGGAATTTGGTTTTATTGTAGCTTATAGGTAGAATGTGGTATTGCTAGGCGGAAGATGTTAATAATATGTGTACAATGATTTTGTCCACAATGTATAATAACGGAATCCATTCAATTATAAGGGAAGTGGCCCCTTGGTTATGATTAGGAAAAATATTGGTGGTGGATGACAACCAATGTGGCATGGGTCGAGATGGATCAAAGTCCCATTTTTCTCGGTATATCACATTTTATCTACTATTAGTAAATTAATCTAGAATTGAGTATTATCAAGCCTATGCAAACCTAAATCTTTCATTCATATATGATTTATTCTTACGTTTTCAATTCAAAATATTTTTGAAAAAAATCAAAATCAGATGTCGCATCTATTATGTCATATTTGAGAAGGGTCAAAAGGTTTAATTAGGTGTTTGTTAAATATTAAATGAGACTTGGGATTCCTATTTAAAAAATCTTGGGTCACAGGGTGAAATTCGACCCTAAAGATTGTCGATTCTAAATTATGAAATATAGTTGTAGTTATGGTCAATTTTATTGGGCTGATCTTTCTAATCATTTTTAAAATATATATATATATATATTGTTAGTTTGAAAGTGTTTAAACAAGTATATGATAAATTTTGTAACATATAGGTAAATTTACATTAAAATTATACTTATTAGGATTTGAACCTAGACTTCTTTGAAATTGAATCTTTTGGACCCTTAAACTAAATATGTTTTATTGTGTAATTGAAATTTAGGATTAATTAGCATAATAATAGTGATACTTAAAAATCTATTTAAAAATTAATAATTGTCCGAGCAATCGTTTTCTAGAACATTTTTTGGTATTCATGGTGAGGGGTCGAAAATTGCCGGTTGGCCTACATATTGATATAGAGTCACTTTCGACTTCTGATTTTTTTTGTCTAATTTATAGTCATTAATATCGGTACATGTCACCCGCATGATATTTTTCATTTTCGTTCAATCTAGTTTCAAAATTTCAAACTTTGCATTTTTTTTGTGAAAATTATT
The DNA here is from genome assembly GCA_012979155.1 of Hypericum perforatum. Classification (NCBI taxonomy): domain Eukaryota; kingdom Viridiplantae; phylum Streptophyta; class Magnoliopsida; order Malpighiales; family Hypericaceae; genus Hypericum; species Hypericum perforatum. The sequence continues at coordinate 14,106 of SOPF01028401.1, read as the reverse complement.
CAAAAGTTATGTGACATAAAAATCCACCTACTAATATCCTCTAGGTGTAACATTTACAAGATTGCTGCTGTTCGAATTTCTATGTACAAATTCTTTTAATAATTAAAGAAATTCGAA
>SOPF01028401.1:0-13979 GCA_012979155.1 Hypericum perforatum | reverse complement strand
GGACACGCGGGTCCTGCACCAAATCTGAACCCCGAATGGATTTGGATATATGTGATGGTAAATATTAATCCGTTGTCGGCTTGTTTTTAATATTTAATATTTTAATTTTAATTAATCAATATAATAATAAGTGATATTTGACGGTCTAGACAGTAAAGGTATATTAATAAGTTACTTCTAGAAAATAAATATGACGATTTATTTAAAGATGATAAATAAATACAAAATAGTAGATATATGTATTAATTTTTATAGCTGCAAGCATCATTGCAATGGAATTGAAAAAATATGACCGATATATCAAAGCCCAACAGCTCTCAACGAGGAAGCCATTGCCATGAAGTTCTCTCGTGCAAAATTAGGCCACCTAGTTCTTAGCTATTCATAACATCAATAATTATTTCAGTAAAGGATGGACGCTGATACAACTCTTCAAAACTTCTCCAATTACGAGCACTTTGATAATTGTTTAAGTTGATCTTGAATTACAAGACTTGGAATTTACGTATTTCACTTCAACGCGCATATGTATTTACTAAATAGTAGTTTTGAACGCGGTGGTGATATCATCATTTTTTATATAAAATATTACGGATGATGCTATAAAGAAATATTATAGATTCCTTAACATTTGCAGAGTTGTTTAAATTCAAATTCTCGTTAATTCTTTTACTACATATATCAACTCTCATTATTAATTATAATCTTCACAGTTACTGAATATCATATGCAGAATCCAAATTATAGACAGGTGACACTAATAATGATGTTGTTATTATTATTATATATATACAGTTTTATATTATATAGAGTCCACCACTTTCATAGGATCGATCTTTCTGATTATATTCCTCCATTCAAAATAATTCAGATGCGTATAGTTGAATTAAACAACTCAACAACCTATCTTTAACAAATAGTTTGTGAGGCCACGGGCTTCCGAATCAAATAGAACCACCATAAATCGCTATTTTTATACGTCAAACCCTCTTTCAATTATGTCACCGGCCCATTAACTAATTAATGTTCTCTACAATAAAAAAAGTTGATAAGTCCAATACAGAGTATACCCGCTTTGGAGAAAATAGTGTACATCCATGCAAGAATATAAAGATTCATTTTCGCCAATCAATATTGTTAGGAGATGCAATAAAAAAATATTCAAAAAATGTGTATCCATGAGATCGAAAAGATAAGACCCATGACCACACCTAATTACTTGTCGTTGTCAAAGCAACGAAACTCTTAAAGAACTATTTTTTATAAGTAAACTCGTAAAAAAAAACAACCCTCCTGTATATACACGGAGACGGATACAAACTCATGGACCTTACAAAGTTACAATAACAAATTTGTTTTAACAAACGTTTAGAATTTTGGAAAAATCTTACTAAATAATTATTCTTTTTGCCTAGTGATAAGTTAACAGAATTTAGTTGCTTCACTTCTAATACCCATGTAATTATATATTGTTTCGCTCCATCGACGCTATTTAATTAACGAGCCTGTACAGTAACATATAAAGCAATATGAATCTTGCCATAATTTATAAAAGATGCGACTAATACTATATTAGCATCTAACCACTCAATAATACTCTTACTACATAGAATTATAATAATGTAAAGTAACTAAAAACCAAATCACTTCATTATTATTTTTCATTTACAGCTCCCTTTTATTGATTCCCCATGGATGGTGACCGAACAGTAAAGAGAGTTTATTCCATAACCATATGCCGACTTCTTTATAACTTTATATGTAGCAGAAAATCGGCTTCTAGTGACCAATTAACGACATGATTATAAACTTCTGCAGAACTCTCAAAAAGTTGATGAAGTTGGAGACCATATACACAGCATTAGCTCCGAAAAAAGAACGATCAAAGATCGACAGCTTTCGACGCTAGATAATGAAAACATTCAGTTAGAGCTCAACGTAGATGGCATCTAGGAAGTAAAAACCGACAATCTAGATGGTTTTTTCTGCCGGTGCATATTGATCTAACTACCCAATGAGACCCCGTTCCATTGTCTGAATCGTGGTATTCATCACCTACCTGTTTCGAGCTACCTCACCCAGTTCGGATCTCTAAAATTGGCATTGAAACCAGGTGGAATAAAGACACCATCATTCCATGTGGAGTTTGAACCCTCCTGCGAGCATAAAAATGATTATCTTAGCTTTCAAGATTTGGTTACTTATCTGGAATAAAGACAAAATGGTGGATTTGAGCTTTTAGGTGTTCTGCTTTGCTGCTGAGATCCTGGAAAATATTTCAATCTCCTCCAACAATCTCTGTCTAGAACCTTGATGATCCTCCTCATAATACGTCCTGGGAGACGCACCTGCCACCATCAAATGAATAAGATGCTCACAAACTTCAGGAACGTCTACTGATTTAACCGTCTCTTCCTTGCGCTCGAGGTGGCAATCGTTAGTATATCCATATTGTCGACATTCCTGCAATCCAGAAAAATCCTGGTCAGGAAAATGCTAGGCCTGATATTGAAGTTACTTTGTGAAGTAACGTGCATCTTGCAATTTGTCAGTTACTGCTTTGAACTCACTCCCTTAAAGTACAAAAGGAGGGAATACTTTACCTGAAATAGTCTATACAAGCAAGCAATTTGCTCCGTTTTTAAGAATCCAGATAGTAGTAACTCCTGGAATAACATAACAACCTCAACACCGACATTTCTTGCTGCAAGTTTCTTAATTAAACCAGATATACTGGGTTCAAGAATCACGGACTTCATCCACTCGGGCGGATTTTGAAGCTTCAATAATGCGACAGCAATGAGCATCGTAGGCTTCTGATGATCAATTAAAGAATTTGAACCCAAACATGGAGCAGCAAAAGATGTTGCCATCTCCTCTACAATCAACCTGAACCAAGTATCCTTTGAGACTAAACTTGTCTCTACTGTATCATGGTTTTCCCATCCCATGATCATTACTAGGCAGCGGCTGCAATTTATAGATACTCTCCTGTCACTGTGAAAGATCAGACCTTGTAACACAGCCACTACCGATTGCAAGTGTTCGGCAGAGCATCTCAATTCCATATCTGAGTTGCATATTATTGTAATCAATTCCAACAAGGAAAAAGAAGCAACAAGTTTGACCGTAGGGGATCCAAAATGGATATATCTGCACAACTCCCGGCATGATATGCTAATCATTTCAAGTGGCTCGCATGTTTCTGATGGGTCAAACAAAATGTACCAGTCAAAATCCTCAGGAAGGATCACGTGAAAACTGTAGAAAGATGAGAAGTAAGTATTCGAAGGTACAATGTTGCGCTTAGAAGAAACAGAGACATAAAGCATACCTTCTCAAACTGAAGTAGCAAAGTAAAAGCACAAATATCAAAGTTCTTCCCGTACTTGTTCCTATTTCGTACTCGGACACAGAAGGTCCTTTGGGGCACAGATCATGGACCAATCTGCAAACGATGGATGCCAGAGACTTGCTGAAAACGATGGCTTTGGACGATTCCAACAGCACTTCATACTTTGACAGGTGCAAAATCATAGACAAATTGGCAATCACTTGTAGAGCTTCATCATCAAAGCACTGCACATTTTTGCTGGAGCTTATAAAGTCAAGAAGCTACAAGATTGAGTGAAACAGAACACGATATTAGAAATTTGAAATATTATGAAAGTCTAGCAAAGAATAAGATAAGATGAGCACCTTAAAAGTCACTGCAAGCCAACCTTCATCATCTAGAAGTCCCTCAGGATTAACTGAGCATAAAATTTCAAAAGTTAACTGCAAGGTGGCCCCAAAAATATTGGAAGAAGGATTATTCAGATTGTTTAGAAGAATTCTAATTGCGTTGCCGATGCCATGTGCGCATAATTGGTTGGTTAATGTTGGAGAGACATTAATGATTGCTATTATTGAGTTTATCACGGATACAGTATCAAGATCTTGGCTTTCACCCTCAAGAAGCTGTAACAACACACAAACCAGCAGTCTGGCCACATGAAAATCAGAGGAGGCCGCTAAATCTGCAATACTTTGCACGCTCGTGCCTTGACTATTTTCAGTACAAAAACCAACCTGAGCCTCATCAAAGGTGCTGTTCCGACAGAGCTTTAGCAATTGGACGGAAAGTTCGTGAGTTATTTCCATTTGCTGAAACAGCCATTTAAGTGCCAACACATGAAACCTTGAAGAAGGCAAATCCCATTCATATTCAGTCAGTATATAGAAGAGAATCCTTTCTGCTTCCTTACTGTAATGGATCTGGTCATTCCTCTCGAGGATAACTCGATGGAGACCATACAAATTTACCAACTGCGCTAGAGTAGTCGTGCTTAGTTCCCTCCAGAAGAGATCATCACTATTGACAAGAATATATTGCTCTAGCGCAACAAGAATGGACATCTCATCAGCTAGCCTGCAAATGACACATGGGTTACATGAGAGAACAATGGTAGCAGTTTCATAAATTCAAAATATGTGAAGCAGAAAGAAGCAAAAGGCTGTAGCAGAAAGCAATTAGCTCTATTACCTGTCATCAAATAAAGAACTAGCATGGAGAATTAGCAAAACTGCAGATTGGCAAGAGCACAACAATGTATCCCGAGAGCTCTTCTGCCCAAGCAGAATTATCAAATCATTTGGATCAGTTGGAAGATTTGAAGCAGCATCTGTGATTGGTTTCCCATTTTCTTCGCCAAGCACAATATCTACTAGTGAGCCCAACACGGAGTACACGATGTATTTCATTTTATTTGAAGGGAATAACCCAAGGAAACCAAAAGAAACACTGAACCATGAGTACTTAGTCAGAAGTTCAGCAAACGGAGTTGCCTGGATGTCTGACTTGTGAAGCAATATGTAATGGAATGACTCCAATAGCGCTATGATGACATCCTCCTCCACATCATTGATGGCCGTTCCTATCCAAGGCAACAGATGTGACATGTATATATCTGCAATTGCCTTCCGCATTTCCAACAGACTCGAATCATCAGTGAGTACCTCTTGATGAATATAGCCATAGGCTTCTTTAAGTAAATTTAAAGCATGCAAAAGTTTCCTAGGGTCCTCTTCTGATATATTTAGACAAGCTAACATGGCATAACGTGTTGCTTCTACAAAAGATGATAGCAGATTAGAGCTCTTAAGTAGCATCCGGGATTCCAACAGAGCAACAAAGGTTGAGCAGACTGTTATGAATGTCTCAGGAGGCATACTCATCTCTCCATCATTATGCCTTCTAAACATTGCAGTCAAAGAAAGAACTAACTCCTCGACTTGGGATGATGACAACAGTCCAGGGCAATTGCTAATGCCGCTGCATATGAGTTTCAGAGTCTGGCACTCCGCAGGATGATAAGGAGTTACAGCAATGTAACGCAATGCCGGAATAAGAGTCGAAAACCCAATAAGGAGCTTTTCTTGGAAGCCTTTTTCAGCCTTTAAGAACAGATCAAGTAGCTGAAGGCAAGAGCTGAGTAGAGGATCCTTGTATTCTGTTGAAAACTTTAAACAATGAGAAGTCCATCCGAAACCAAAATCATTATAAAGTTCTGGATATTAAAGTCAACACCCAACAATAAAATTGGCAAAAGAGTAACATGTCATCGTGAATTTTCTTTTGACAAGAATATCAATTAAATGTTAACTTTTGAGCCTGCAATGTAATTACCTGAAAGCCTAAGCACTTCAAATACATAATCTGCGATGTTTTCATCCAGCAAATGTTGGGTGCTTTTAGCTGCAGTACCTTCCCGAGACAAATAATGAAATATAAGATCTAATGTACTGACTTGAAGTTGTATATCGGATGAAAGAAGTGGTCCCTTAACAGCCTCAGCAAATAAGAACTCAAGAGGACGATCCCCCGTGTCATCTGTTGTTTGCATATTGTTATCTGCTTCTTCAGAACTCATACTGCTGAGGTCATTTCCATACCCATTCTCGGAAACTCCTTTTTGAAGAAGGATTCTTACCAGAGCTTCAGGCATGACAAAAGCACAGAAAAGATATTAAAGAAGTGCAAATAATGATCTAGACAACGAAAAATGCGGGTGGGGATAAGTGCAGCACAGACAACACATGAATGTTCAATCACATGAAAGAATAAACAGCACACGAAGGTGGGATTCTCAACATGTCTCCTCAAAACTAGACCCATCGGGTCGAAGGTTGCCGAAAAATGGGGGTCATGAGAGTACCACAACGGGTACGGGATCAGCCTAGTATGATACCATGTTAGAATCTTCATATTCAACCCAAAACCTCAAGGCAATATGGATCATATACACAGTACCATAAGAAATGTTCAGAAAACTCACAAACCTACGCAGTTCATGCGTACAATATCATTCTGGGTCTTCATAAGGGCCTCCAAAGAGAGATGCAAGAGCTTAGCGCCAAAAGCCAAGAGAAATTCACTACGACCACCATCATTAGACCCATTTGGAAGGATGGAAAGTCTGTACAGAACAAACAATATCTCCCCACAAATTTCCTCGCTGCAGACAGACAAGCACCAAGAAATCCAACTGAGAGCTTTTGAAATATGTCAACCAAATTCCATTCCAAACATACCACAAAAATGCTTTAACACCACCTACTCTTGCTGTTTGCTTCAGCTCTTACCTCGGTAATTGAAGACCTGCCACAAGATTATACGTAAGTGCCTCCTCATCCTTAATTTGCAAGCGAGGCCTTTCGGTGCAATGATTCAGAAGAACCCCAAAGCAGTGCAGCTGGAATTGCAAACACACATGAACGGTGAACCCCACACTTCCCTTGAAGCCGTTCCTCAATTACTAAAATTTACAGTGACTTCAAAAGTTCATGTTTAAAATCTGACAAAAAATAAGCTTCCAAAAGTCTAACCCTAATTTAGATGATAAATTATTCATTTCATTACAAATGAAGCACACGCAAAATCTACATAATTAATTTCCAAAATTGTTCCAAAACTTATCGGGTCGAAAATTGCATGTATTTCGATTTTGCTAACGTGAAAGCATAATATAAACGGGATTCATCTACTCTGATACTATTTTACAATATTGATACCCAATCAAAACCCTTATAGCAGTAAGTTATTCAATTTTTAACACTTTTTAACTAATCCACCACACTCTTAATCATTTAATCGTACGATAATCAATTTAGTCTATATTTTTTTATAAAAATAGAAAAACGAAGAAGAAGATCAGAAAACAGAAAATTCGTCAGAGCTAGGGAGTAGAGATAACCACCATAAAGACCTGGCGGCGGCACCAGGAGAAGGCGCGGGAGGAGAGGCGATCGGCGACGCGCGCGACGAACTCGTCGAGGACGGAGCGGTGGGACCCGCAGAGGGCGGCGACGAGATCGACGACCTGTCGCGCGATGCGATCGTCCTCGAAGGCAGAGAGAGCGCGGACGAGCGGGGAGACGAGCAGGTGAGGGCGGGAGGCGAGGAGGGAGCGGAGGGTGGGACCGTGGGAGAGGGCGATTGAGAGCTGGGAGAGCGCGTGAGAGACGTGGAACGTCGGGGCGCGTGGGTTAGCGACGAGGTTGGAGAGGCAGAGGAGGCAGATGGACCCACCTTGCCTCGTCGCGAGGGAGAAGGCCGGCCTGTGGCCTTCCCCGCACTCGCCGGGGGCATCTCCTTCGTGGAGATCATCCAAGTGTCGGTAGTCGCAGTCGTCTTCGGAGGTTAGATCGAGGTCCGCCGGCGGTTGGGAGTCGTACTCGAAGAACATCGGGGGAGGTTCGAAATTGGAAAACCGGCGGGAATTTGTTTTTATTATTTCTTTTTTTTAGAATTATTGTTTTTGTATTTCTTTTGCTCTGTTGGTTTTAGGGGATCAGTTTTATTTGTTGGTCTTAAAAAAAGGAAGGATTTGGGTTTATTTGGGCCTGGACATGCTGTGTCGGGCTTTATGGGCTGATTTTGGTGTTATTGAAAGCCCAGTTAATTCCTTGGCATAAATTCATAATTAAATTAATTACTTTAATTTATTACGTAATATAAGTAAAAGTAACTTTAGTTTTTAAAAGATAAATTTCCTAATTTTATGAGTATATGAACAAAAATATATATGTAATTTTATTTTTTAAAGAAAACATTTAAACATGGTAAAAAATAGTTTATTTTCTCAGTAATTGATTTGATCGTAAACAGTTTTATGTTTTACTTAAAAAAATAGAGATTCCGTTCTTACAAGTTCCAATATTTTGTAAAGGAATTCAAATTTGGGAAACTTAGGAGATATTAGTTCAAAAACAGCATTTATTAAAATTTAATAAATATTTTTGAAAAATCACAAACATAACAAATGAAATTCTATTTTCCAACAAGGTACCTTTCCAAGAAAGATCTAGAGACTCCCGAAATCATTGTTCAAAAAATCAATCATACTAATGCATAAATACCGTGTTAGAAAATTCAAAACCAAAGTGACTAAACAGCTTGCAAATCATGGTCGTTCATATACGAAAAATGCACAAGGAGAAGAATGAGAAATGAAGAAAAACAGGGACCAAAGAGAAATTGTACAAAGTGACATAGAAGCAAGAATCACGCATCATTGTACCCTGTACCAGCTAGATAGCATAATTTGTCCCTTACCAAGATAATTTGTGATTTGTATCATATTCCACAAAATCATTCTCTCCAGTATTCTTCTTAATTTCGAGGAAATTGTATTCTTCATACTTTATTTACATAGTATTTACATTTTTGGGGTACTAGTTAGTAAAAATGTATGATATGGCGTTATGTGACAACCTGACGCAATCCGCCGTGTATCGGAAACTCCCAAAAATACCTGCGCGCTTATTTCCGTTGGAAACTATAGTAAAATTCAGTAATTTTGATTTTACAGTAATTATTTATACAAAATTACAAATACTTAGACTATTGCCTTTCAATAAAGTTTAATAGAGAAAAGGTTATACCAAAATCATATTTGCGGATGAATTGTATTCCTTGGATTTCATCTGACGTGGCAATTTGATGATGTGGCATAGTCATCCACATCAGCTGCATGTTTGGGGAAGGTTGAATTTGGTGGGAGCCATGAATTCTTTTGGGTGTGGTGTGGAAGTGGAATGTGAACCGAATGAATTTGTGGCCTTTGATGGTCTTAGGCCAACTTATACAGCTGGACTTCACTGGTTACTGGGTTGGTTTGCCGCCCAGCTCCGCTGTTTTCGGGCCGTCATTTTCAAGGCCACATCAGTTTCGGTGATTGGTTTTTCGGGTGAACCGGTTTTGGCCCGGCGGCTTCTAGATTGTATTCGTAAAAATTACTTGCTTTTAATACCAACAATGATTACATCAGCTAATGATAAAAAATTTCTATAAAAAAAAAGCTAATGATAAAATTATTTCATCTTACACATATTTTAAAATAGATAATAAAGCAGTGTTAAGTCTTTGTTAGAATTTTTTTTGTCAATGTTCTAAATATCATACTTGGTTTAAACATAGATTAGTTAATTTAGTGCGTGTGGATATCTGAATGTCTTAAAAAATTGCACATTAAATATTAGATTTTTAAGGTTAATCGTTATTAAATATTTGAGTATGATGGAACAACTTAATAAAGCTTTGAAATACGTTATTTAATATTCAACTGAAATAGAAGTTTGTTCCTTAATCAATAAATATTTAAACTACACTAATAACAAAGTAAACTAGACGTTTACAGACGCATTCCCCATGGTCAAATAGTCTATCGTAATGGCATACATGCATTTTGATTTTCTAAGCACACAGAGGAATTCTCACCACGTTCATTCCAAGTTCATTGGTTATACGTTTTTAGTTTGTACGGCGTAGACAAAAAAGTTGAAAGTCCTCAGTTCCCGTCTCAGCCAAACGTGTTATACAAAGTCAAACCTATAAGCTCACATTTAGATTTTTTCTTTTCTTATGTATAGTAAATTATGAAGATGTTATCTAAAAAATTTAATTATCTGTGTGTATTTGAAAATATTCTCGATTTGGACACTCAAATACCAATATATTATTTTTTCAAACATTTCTACATAACATCTAGAATTCAGTTTTTTTCGTGATTTGGCTAGGAGAATTTTTTCGTAACTTGATAGTCAATGATTATTTTCTCATGACTCGATCCAAACTACGAAATTTGTGTGTAGATTATCTTACGTGGACATTAGTTTGATAATTAAAATTTTTTAAAATACCATTTCATTACATTTTGCAGTAACCACCCTTTGAAAGAAAATATTTGAAGCAAATTTTGGTAATTGAGGGAACATTTTACTTGTCTTACCTAAAGGAAATATGCATTTTTAGTCTTTATCTTAAACTCAAAAAAATTTACCGGTAAATGATCGTAATAACTTCCAATAATTACATCATAAGAAATTTAAAATTTCAAGTCCGATTACTAGCCATACCGATCTAATTTGTTGAATAGAAAGTTAGGAGAAATTATCGATCGACTTGTTGTATTTTAAAATCTTATTCTATTTAAAAAAAGGTTGTGAAACTATTAAAAAAAACATGTATATCGTTCGTCAAACACAAATTAATGGACAATTTTGCTGATGATCCACCTCTGAAAAAAAAAGACAGAGAAGTAGATTCAGGCAGAAAAGTCACCTTGGCCGCTGAACCGAAATGGAAAGTTGTAAACATTTTATCTAGAAGCTGTTGTTTTCATTTCAACTTTTCAAGCAGTTTGTCAATAGAAAATTGTAGTATTAAAGTCAAATAGTACATTTTATTTGCGCAAAAAGTCTAATACACCATCTATTTGAAATTGATCCACTTAACCCCTTTGCTACTTAAATAAGACAATTCACGTCGATAATTTTTTTTAAATGATTTTCTTTAAAACATTAAAAGATGAGTGAAAAAATAACCTGAAACAATCACGCGGCGGCCCTGCCATTCGTTGCTAACATGCAAGAGTACTTTGCGTGCGAGACCAAGCGGCATGATTCATCCTCTTGTGGGTGGCCTAAGACGTTTATATTTTATCAATTCCTCAAAGTGTTTATGAATTATTATTTAGAAGGTAAAAAGTGCAAGATGGATCTAGTACCTTCGTAGAACTCAACGAAGAAAGTCATGGGTTACGATGACATAAAATTCATGTTGGCTCGCATATTAAATATTGGAAAAGGTATATATAAGTATCGTGTGATATCGAATTTTTCAAAAAAAGACAATATAATTTTTTGGCCATAATTAGTTCATGTAATTTATTTTCTCATATATTTTTGAATCTCAGGTAATTTCAATAGATGTTCGACCATATGTTTGTCTAGATGTGTGTTATGTAAACAAATATGACTTGAAAATCTTAAGTGGATTTTTTGTTCATTAAAGTGACATGTGACAAATTATGAAATTAGTCATAAATTAAAAATATTCAAAAATTTATTTTAATATATTTTATTAGAGAGCCACAAATTCTTATTTCAAAATTTGATTAAACTGATTCAAGTTATTTTGCTAAAGTGAATCATATATTTAAAATTTCGTAGTTATGATATCTCAATTTGGAGTATAAATGTGTGAAGTATACATATATTTTAAATTTGATAGTCGATCAATTATTTTTGAAGTCGACAGTTGACCAAGCATTTTTTACATTGGTACACTCTTTATTTGGAGATATCATAAACTATAAAATTATAGATTTACGACTCATCTTTACATAACATCTTGAATCAACTTAATCAAATTTTGGAGTAAGAAGTTGTAGCTCCCAAAGCTAATTGTTAAAATGATTTAAAAATATATATATTTTTAGATTTATGACTAATTTCATAATGTGTCATATGTCACATCACTAAATGAAATGTCTACATAAGATTTTCAATAGCGTCATTTTTGTTGATAAGCTCTATACGTGGATAGATATGTCGTCAGATATCTATCCAAAATTATTTAAAAATGTCCGAGAATACAAATTACTTGAACTAAATTTGGACAAAAAATCACATATTCTTGTTTTGGAAATCACATAACTACATGATACTTAATAATACTTATGTGTACTTTTTTCTGTTAAATGTTTAGAGTTTCAAAATTGTGGGCGGAATATTAAATGTCGAAAGCGTTGCTTCTCATAGAGAGCTTATAGTCATTGTGCATCGGCATGTCTGCTGAGTAGTTGTAACAATATTTAATGTAAGATGAGCTACTTAAGATTTTTACTAGTAACTACAAGGTATCAGATAAACTAATCTAGATATAAATATCAAATACTATCATAAAAATGATGACAAATATTTCGCAACAAGGTGGTCTCAAATTTAGGTGGTCCTACACTTGCTTGCACTTGGACACATAGCCGCAGAAAAAAGGCAAGTTGGTGACTGAAGTTGCTATTGGAACTTCCACGTAGAAAAAATGGAATCTGAGAAGTTGGTGACTGAAGTTGGTAACAGAAGTTGGTGACTGAAGTTGGTGGTCTCAAATCTGAGAAGCACCCCCACAAACGTTGCAAGAAAACACTTCTAAAAGTTGGTCTGAGGCAGAAAATGAGAGGAGTAATAAAATATAGTTGCATGGCTGAATTGGGAGGGAAACATAATCAAAGAGGAAACGGAAGAAATGGGTGGTTAGGTTAGGCTAGGGAAAAAGGCAGATAAGAATCGTCCGCTAGAAGATTAGCGAAACTGGTGGGACTTGAGCTATACTTCCAAAATTGTTGCGACCAAAACCGTATTAAACAACAATAAGTTTTAACTAGTTTAACTAAGTTTGAAGTTCGAGTAATTATGAATTAAGCGTTGTTAAATAATCATCAAGATTTATCTTAAATTTTTACTTAATTTTAAATTGAATTAGTTCGAATTAAATTAATCAGATCAATAAAACTAATAATAAAGGCTATAAAATAAGCTAAGGCGTTTTAATATTTTAACCCAAATCCGTTTCAAAGATGTGGAAATTGCAAAAATGTGGGCGATATATATGTCCAGAGGGTTGGATAGTTTATTTGTGAAACGTCGTCATAGATATTGGATAGTCAAGAGGCTTAATTGTAACATGAATTTCCCATATTAAAAATATTATATTAAAAAATTAGAAAATAGACAAAATCCTGCCCTGACTTTTTTTTTAAAGGAAATGACCGTCGTTGGATATGGGAAGGTTCTAATTCGATTGTCTCTAAGAACTGACATCACGTTCCCATCAATAGATAAGATTTTAAATTCTGCATAGTTTCAAATTTAGAGTAGTGATTTTGATATCAAATATTCTATGTAGTCTATGTAAGCTAGACATATTATTACCTTATGATTTTAAATTGCATGACCAAGATATTTTACATAATTAATGTTTAACAATTAAGTGACATATGTTAATTTTATTTACTTGATATATCTTTAGAACCGTGTCATTATATGTCTTGATAATCACTAATTTTAAACGCATAAAATATCGCATCACTAATTTTTAAACATCTAAGATGTTCAAATAGGGGTTAATGATATGGCATTAACAAATATCATTAGGTTCTGATATTTTTTACACACGATTAAGAAAAAGATTAGAACTATTTAATGTTGACTTTAACCAATGTTCTAATAATACGCAATTTGTAAAAAGTGAGGTAGTCCTGTGTTAAAAACGAAGGTTAAACTAATCCAAATACGACATTATTATGACTGAGTCAAGTTTCCAATGTTTTAAATAGGCTTGTAAGGAATTAAATTGAGCCCATTTGACCAATCGATCAAACTTCTTGCAATCGTGCCGAAGAACTGGAAATTAATAAAACAAAAGAAACCGGGATCCTAGGCCGGGAGCATTTTCGAGGCGGCTATCTTTTCTGGACACCGACTTTTCAAATAGACCGTGTCAAAACATCCATATCCCTTTGGAATTATTTCAGAGCTTCCAGAAAGTCTCATCACATACATCAACGATTTAGAAAATTAACTAGACAGACCAAACCCTCATTTTTCTAAATAATACTAATAAAATTGTACTAGATTGAGAATTTAGATTTAGACTA
>SOPF01028400.1:41400-57351 GCA_012979155.1 Hypericum perforatum | reverse complement strand
TTCTGATTTATGAGGTTTTCTTGATGGTTTTTTCTTCAGTTTCCTACTGTACTAGGTTCTTGTAACTGTCTTGTTAATGATCTTCTTTTGTGTTTTTGGTCTCTTGTAAATTGGTGGAGAAGTCAAGACAACGGATCTTCTTTCCTATTATTATTTTTCGGGGTTCAAAAGGTGTAGATTAGGTGTTTTTCTTCTGAAGCTACTAATTTGGGTTCACTGCTTTGAAAATTGAGAACAGGCCTTTTTTTGCTTGTGAATCTGTTTAGTAGTCAACCAAGACTTGCTAAAGTTGACTTGGTGATTGATCAAATGGAGGGTTATACTCCGTTCGAGATGTTCTTTCGGGTAATTTGATAGCGATTAGATTAAGATAGGGCGGGCTTATGGCATTTTAAAGTTTCATTTCATCATTCTTGAAAGTTATAAATATTTGGAATGGATCTGGCTCATGCTTAATGGTGTCGATTTCTGATCTGTGTATGTTGCTGCCGTTTTTGTTGGGGACTAAGATCTGAATGATCCGAAGAATGCTGTAGGGCAAAAATATGATATACGAAGAATTCATGGACTTTCTCTTGTACTTAGTGATCAAGGTTAACAAAATGATTGCTACTAAGATATTGTTGTTTAGCAGAGTAAACTCTGGAATGGAGGATTCCAATATGACCATCGAGTTTCTACGGGCTCGATTGCTTTCGGAAAGAACTGTCTCAAAATGTGCCAGGGAGAGAGCTGATGAACTTGCAGACAGGGTAGGTTTCGAACCATGGTTTCTTTATCCTTTGTCAATTTCAATTTATTCTTCACGCTCCTTTTTACTCGTTGCTTTCTTGATGTTGCACCTGGATCAGGTGGCAGAACTCGAGGAACAGCTGAGAATTGTTACTTTCCAAAGAATGAAGGCTGAGAGGGCAACTGCAGATGTTCTCGCTATTTTGGGAGATAATGGTATAAGTGATGTTTCCGAGACAGTTGACTCCAACTCCGATCAGGATGTACCTTTTGAAGAGGAGCAACATGCCAATTCACGAGTGCAGCATGAGTCGGAATTCTCAGGTTCCGAGTCATCTCAAGGTAGAAGCTTGTCTTGGAAAGGTCGCAAGGATAATACCCATTCTGCTGAAAGGTACAAGGGTCCACTCTACAGACGGCGGAACAGCATTGCTTCTGTATGTCCTTCTCCAAGACATCGTACGGGAAAGTCATGCCGCCAAGTACGACGTAAAGAATCCAGGTCTGTCTCTTTTGTTTCAATCTTTTGTTCACCATTCAAGATTAATGAAAGATGTAATTGAACACTGCGATCCTTCTGTCTGTTTTTTTTAAAGGTAAATTTTCACACCATGACAATGTTAGAGTTTGAACCCTGTACCTCCTAGATTTTTACAACGCCTTGTCGGTCTACATGCCCTTTGCCTTCTCTCCTCAAGACGCAACACTTAATTGAATTCCTCTGCCGCTAAATCCAAAAAGTTTTCTGCAGTGATTAAACAGAAAATATGCTTTTATGGCCTACTCTTCTTCCCTGGCATTTCTGATTTTTGCTTGTTGAACCAGATATATGGCAGAGGACCCGAAAACAAATTCCATGAGAGCTGACCCCCCAGCCAAAGAGACCTCTAGCTCGACTGCTATAGAAGTTCGATCTATGGATAATGGAGGTGAGACTGCTGGAGCTTTTGAAGACAGTGCTGGACAACTCTTGTCTGAGGCTCCTATCTCAGGTGGCCCGGAGAATAAAGCAAATGCAAATAGTAGTGACTTGGACAACAATATGCAAGGAATAGATGTTGACATGGAGCAGGCAATCAAGAATCGGGCCCAACTGATTGGCCAATATGAAGAAATGGAAAGGGCTCAAAGCGAATGGGAAGAAAAATTCAGAGAAAATAATAACAGCAATCCGGTAGGTTAAACCGGAACCTATTCCATGCTTCAATTCGTTTGTCTGAAGGCATTGGCAGATGCAGAACTGAATTGCCTCTAGTTCAAGATTTTCGGATGCTGACATTACGCAGAATACTTACTAAATTTAGCACTGCAAACTTTATATATGTTATTTTGTAGTGGACCAGAATTTTCTCATTTTTTCGTACAATCTATGAGATGAGATATATGTTACTTGCTCTGTGAAATTATTTTTTTGCAGCTCATTTCCCATGCACGTTGTGGAGTAACTCATCATATCAGCCATTGGGCTTACTGAAATGTCTTTTTCTTTCTTTCTCGATCTTCTTATCTTGTAGGATTCATGTGATCCCGGGAACCATTCAGACATAACAGAGGAGAGATATGAGATGAAGGAGGAAGCACCACTTACCCCTGGGACGACCAGCACACATGTTGTTGGGCCAAATGCTGAAGCCAATTTGTCGTTCAATTTTCATCAGAACGGAGTGTCGGGTTCATCTAATCATCTGGGACAGTTAAACGAACAGAAGAGCAGCAAAATGCCTGCTTCCGAGCCCCTTAATGAAGGATTTTCGTTCCCTTTGGAGAAGGCAAAACAAAACGTGGAGACCTCCAGAACCGATCGCAATTCCCGACCAGATAATGACAACTACAGTCCTCATGTACCCAGTCAGCCAGATCTTCCAGCAAGCCACTCAGCACCTACCTTTCCTCCAACAACTCATATCAGTTTGACTGACAAGGCAGATCCTGTCGATGAATCGTATGCCCTGGTGCCACAAAAAGGATCGGAAGAAGTCGGTGATGTCCTGAAAGCACTTAAACAAGCTAAGAAATCCTTACGGCAGAAAATCAAGGACGTGCCGTTGATAGAAGGTGGTTCTCTTGTACCTTCTCGTCCCCCTTCAACTTCAAGGGACGCGATTAGCTATCCTGTTGGGCCCATCGGACTTTTCCGACTTCCTACTGACATTGCAGTGGACGACAATATTCATGCGCTCGTCCCTAGTTCAGCCAACCAATCAGTTCTGCGGATCCACTATCCTGATACAGCCATCTCAGCAAGCTTCAATGGCCGCCTTGTCGGCCGTCCTTACATGGAGACCGGGCCCACTGGCACTTATGCAGACCATATACCTTCCAGGCAATACCAGGTTCAGCAAGTAACCTCTACTCATAGACCTAACCATGATCCTCCAATCTACGGACGAGCACATTCTACCAGACCCCAGATTTCATCCGAGGATCAACCGATCAACACACCGAGTCCATACTTCGATGCTCGACCACCTTGGAGCTTACTTTTTCAGGGCGGATATGTTCAACCAGGGACCGAATTCTCATCAGAAAGATATGCAGAATTCGGCTCGGGATTTGCTCCTCGTAGACGGCCTTCCGATCCTTACATCGACACTGGTATGCTCGCTTCTACCAGATACACCTATCCATCTCCAACCATGAATGCTTCCTCCCACAACCCAATGTACATGACACCACCTCCTGGAGAAGCTTTCTCATCATCCTTACCTGATAGAAGTTTTAGTGTACCTCCTGGTAATTTACCATTGAACAACGGTACCACGCCAGACATGTATAGATATTAGGTTATTACATAGCAATTTTACAAAATAGGATTAGTGAATTTGTGTGTAAGATTCTATGTAACAAAACCATGTGAGAAATAATGAATTGTAGATGGTATCCATTCTTCCATATTCTGCAGAAAGATGTATTTAGAGGATCAAATAGATATATTTTTTTTATAAGTGGATTATATAAACTGTCGTCTAAAAAGAATTTTCATACGGTCAGGAAAAAATGGTGACAAAAATGTTCATTTTTTCTTTCGAAAAGACAATTTGTCAAATTTACTTATTTATCCACTTAAAACATTTAATAAGTGATACAGTAAATTCGAATTTGGATGAGTTAGTTCGAATTCGGATTTGTTAGTTCACATCTCTAGTATTTTGACCAAACAACAATTACTTGTAATTACCGACCCCAAAAAAAAAACAGATGTTTTTACTTATTTGATTTGAACATATTTTTAATGCATCGAGAAACTTGGTATTTCCTTCCGCGGAGATTGATAAGATCCAAAGTCTTCAAAGTTTGGGTGACTTGTCGTATGGCTTCGACCAAACATGGGCCTAGAGAGTTTCCCGAAAGAACCCAAGTCAAAGACAAGATACAGAAGCGACCTGTCGCGCGAACATCGTTCAGTTACTTCATGGGGGAACCTAAACGTGGAAGAAATGCTACACAATAAAACAAACCTCACTATCGCTCCTGTCTCTGTTTCTCGTGTCTTTTACGTTATCTGTTACATCCAATAAGTTATATTCGAACTTGATAAGGCTATGAACCGAATTTGACATTTTTATTAAATTGGATATTAATTGTTTACTAACTGATCAATTGGTATATATTGAACTGGAAACAAAACATGGGAAGCAAACGACTTGACGCATCCAACGCGTAATCTCAACTATTACAAGGACCAAGTCACATAATTTTCTTGGAAAAAGAAATTTCCAGGAAATCTTATCAAATATATTTTTGTTTCTTGGCGAGCTCGTTATATATTGCGTCTATCTCTCTCTGTCTCTCTCAATATATAAATCTAACGAGACCAATCTAAACCCTAAACCCACATAGAATTTCTCTCCAAACAAACCAAAACATATCCCAATCTTATCTCTCCGAGTCTTCCTTTTTCTGGGTCCAAATTAACCCTAAAATCATGTCCAATATCAACCCACAAATTACATCAACTTCAGGGCCATCTGCCCAATTTTCAATATTACAACATAACCACGGTCTACACAGGAATAAATACGGCGACATGTGTGACAATTATCATAAACTCCACGTAAAAGCAGAAGAAACGATGTCGGATCCGAGGTTGGTAGTGTTGTTGGAGTTCTTCTTGGAGCTCTACCTGAGGGGGAGAGACATGTTCAACAAAATCTTCCCGGAGTTATTGCACGATGATATTCACGACATGTTCAAGAAAATTCGCTCCATTTTAATGCCCGAAAATGATAATATTGGTTCGAAGAGGGTGCTGACCAGGACCCTGAGCGTTGGATCAAAGAGACCAAGATCGATTGGTGGGGATGAACCACTAAGGCCCGAGAGGTTCAAGGTCAAGACGGTTGTTCCGGGCGGCGGCGGCGGAGGAGCTGGAGCTGGAGGAGGTGGTGGCGGTCAAGGAAATGTCAAGGCCGCTGGTGGTTCCAAGTCCAAATAGAATTATTGATCAAGGTTGCATTATTTTGGTCCAGGCTGGAAATGGTTGACCAAGAGAAAAAAAAATGTGACAGCCCACAAAAAAAAAAAAGAGTGATGAGGTTGTGTTTCTCTAAAATATATTTGTTCAGATCTCAGTATTACAATTGATTCGTGGCTTGAGATAATTTTGTACATATCTATAAAATTCGTGAGCATTGTTAATGAGTTTTTTCAGTTTACTTTCTTTTTTCTTCTTTTTCTGTATATTCATTTTATATTCCCTCTTGTTATGACTTATGAGATAACAAACTAATAGTTTCCATCAATCAAATGATAATTAATGGAGGGCTAATATCTTTGATATTTCTAATTACGGAAACAGAACATAGACATTAAACAAGGTAAAATAAGGAATGAAAATAATCATTAGTACAAAATGCAAAGAACATGCACACCACACATCAAGACCCAGTCAACTTCCAAAATCGAACCAAGCCAACAAAATCCTAATCTCGTACTCTTATTTCTAGGAATAATCGTAAAAATTAAAATTTTCTAATAACACGAAACATAAATCGTCATGATTTTGAGACATTTAACCGTCAGAATTTCATAACTGAGTATGGTGTATGGTTGTCGCCAACACATAAACGTTAACTTTTTTATTAATACAATTTATAGTTTTATTATCCAACGATGGCGACTTTGGTGGATTTTTTTTATAATGATGTTATTGGTAAATTATAAAAATGATATTACAAAATTTTAATTATTAAATTGGAAAATACAGTAAATTATAATAAATTATTTTACAAATATTATTCGATCTTAAAAGTCTAATTTTTTCCCAAAATAATATATTTTAGGAAATAAAACATTATCAACTGTCTTTGAATTTTTTTTTTCGCATATCTTATATAAATACTAATTTAATAATTAATTTTTTTGGTATCATTTTTATAATTTGCATCCTAATTTGTTGGGTCATGTACCTCAAAGAAACTTTACTTAAATCCGGCGGGCCACTGATAGCAATTCTCCTCTACGTAACGGACACAACATCTTCTTTGAAGAAGAGGATAACATTATATAATTATTTAAAAAAATATGTTTTCTTTTGTCATGTGAACGTAATTATCTCGTCGAAACACACTCGAGGAATATTTGGGCCCAACCCATAGGTCCCATTGAGAGTGGGCTGGGTAGCGTCTAAATGCTTCTAATAGTAAACTTGAGGCTATTATTGATGATAGGGACAACGTCTGAACTCTAAAGGCATTTAGTTGCCCACTTGACATATGGAACATCGAGAAAATATATCATGTGGAAACAAATATCTGTAAAGTTTAGTTTCTTAATGATAAATATATCATGTTATTTAAAAATTAAGATTGTATGTGAAAATTTTAAAACGATATCGAAATGAATTAATAATACATCTTGTTATTGCTCATTTGACTCTCAGCACGATCATATGCCATGATCCATGTAAACTTAGTCCTAGTCCTAAATTTTTTGGTTAAAATTTTATTTCAATGACAGTGGCTGATATCTTAATATAGAAAACTATCATATTGGGATACAACTCCTTTTCTAAATAGGGCATCTTTCATATGTTGGTGGGCAACTACTGAAGTTATCGAAAAGAGCTCAAATTATGTTGTGACAAGTTCTGCGACCACTTGGTTGACAAAACTAATAGCTAATGAGATGGATGTTGCACATTTAGTAGGCTATCGTTGTCGACTGCCAGCCCTTCAATTTATTTTTTCATTACTGGTTCAACTTTGTTGTACTATTCACTCACCCTAAATTTAGCTGTTATTCGTAAATATATCATGAAACGGATATCTTAATGTCATATAGCATGCAAAAAGTTCATTTATAAAGGTGGAAAGTTAAATTCTAGAAAAAAACACGGAAAGCTACCATTTCGATGGAGAGCAGTTGGCCCAACATGGAAACTTGAATTGTTTCCAAGCCAGCATCCCACTTGCATGAAGCATTTAATAGCATTTTTTTTTTCCAAACAACGTTGACCAATAGTCCCTGGTACATTCAATATTGTCCAAGTAGACATTGAGCTAAAGATTTTGATAGTTAAACTTTAATATTCAGAGTTATTAAGTAACCAAAAAGTATGATACTCTTTTTTTTTAAACAGAAAAAAGGCAATATACTCCGGCTAGTTGAATAGATATTAGGGCAAACGATTAAATTAATCTAGTCAAGTGGCTATTACCTATTCCAATGGAACAACTTTTTTGTGTGGGGATGACGATCTTATGATTAGCCTTTTATTCAAAGTAGAAATTACATGAGAATATGACATGAATAGGCTATTTACCCTTCAAATTATCATCAGAGTAACACCTCCAATAAAAATCAATATGAAAAATCACACAGCAATATACTGAATTTATCATCGGTAAAATTTGTGTATTATATATATATATATATATATATATATATACACACACACATATACACACATATATATTTATATACACACACACACATCCAAAAAGATTCCCCTTCAGGGGAAAACCAAACCAGCGAACATACTCGCTGGGACAACAGGACCCCAATTGTAAGCAAATCTCTCCTAGAGAAAAGAACAAGATTTGCTGCCAATTGTAACCCAAACGCCCAAAAAAACAAGGGATTTGTCAAACTCGAAGAGACCTTACAAGTTATGTCATGAATCAAGATATAAAACGTAGCAGTATATTGGTTATGAAGATTTCATGATATATCTAGAGTTAATGGTCTTAGCTTAAACTAGTCCTTTGAGTTATTAAGCTCTTTTTGGGTGTAATTGTCACATTTCTTATGCAATAGTAGTTTTTTTTTCTATTTGGAGAAACAACAATTCTGTCTACTTAAAAAAATCGACGAAAACATGAACAAGATAAATTAGAGATTCAAAAATTTATTTGCATATAAAGTTTACCTCTCAAAAATAAAAGATGAAGTCTTTTTTCAGAATAAATAATCGATACTATCAATATTATTCTCTATATCGTATCTCAAACTACGAGCCAACAATCTTATAAAGAGCTAGGATTTATTTAGAGTCTTAAATCTTAAAACATCTAATAAACTATTAGATAATAATAAAGTTGTAGATAAAAGTTAATCATGATCAAAACTAATAGTAATCTTAATAAAAGAAATAAACGCTAGAAATCATATTAAAATTTTCAAGAAATTTCATATTTTGATAATGCATCATCTACTATTTTCTCGACATCAATTATGATAAAGTTGGACCACTCAAGATATTTTTAGACAGCCCAATATTTTATTTGATTTGCATATGTAAACAGTGACATAACTAAGCTTCAAGTTAATGTCAGCTTGCAATGAAGTAGTGACAATGTCATGAACATAAACAAATGATAGGACAAGGAGTCAATTTTTCCCCTTCGGAAGCGGTTCGTCGCCTTTGATTTTGAATATTCAGTTAATCAACTTGGGATATATATCTTCCGGGTTTTTTATTTTTTGGGAAAATTCAAATAAATCGTGCATTTTTACCAATTTTCTTATCAGGGTCTACGTTGAAACTCTGAATTTCTTACCAATTATCCTGGATTGGACGCTCACGAGTATTCAAGGAAGAGTACACACACAAGTCAAAGTCTGGCCTTTCTCCTACTCGAACTCCAACTCTTTGTTTAATGCATAACAATAATTTTACATGTTGATCTAATCATCTAAATATTTGTCAATATAATCATGTGTTCATCAATTTTACACCACCTAACCAAACATCAACTTAGTCCAAAATGTTCACTCGTTAATAAACCAATGATTCCCTCACACAGTCTAACTGTAACATCAAATTAATTCACAAATTGAATAGTTTCGAAGTGGACTATACCTTCTATGGAGGCGCAGTTTTATTGACTATTAATAAACTATATGTTATTCTGTTTATTGATAAATATAAATTTGAGTCTTGTATTATTTTTTATAATACATATTTAGCATTGTTATATTTTAAAAAATATTAGTTTTAGAACTAATCAAACTATAACAATTTCTTTGTTAATCATGTTGGTTAAGTTAGTTTTTATATTTGGCCAATACAAAATAGTTTATAAAATTAAAAGATAAAATCCATCCATAAATCCCTAGATCCGATGTGTCCACTCTCCACTCTCCCAACCCTTCTTAGTTCTTCCTCACTAAACACTGACTATTATAAAAACTGGAAATTAAAAGAAAAAGAAGACGAAGCCTTTCTTCTTCCTTGGTCCCCATACCATCTTCCAATTCCCACCATTACGATTTTTAAATATCTGTGTCTCTCCAACCGCAGTCATAATTGTTCCATAACAAAAAAGTTGCCATCTTTTTTTGTCTCACTTGATATAAAAAAGTAGCTCCCTTTATAGAGTCCATTAGCCCTACAATCCACTACTATTTGCCAGTTTCATCGCTGTTCCAGGTAGAAATATGGGATTGGGAAGGGACCCAGTTGGGTGTAATGTGTAAACTTCAAGTGGGCTGGATAAAGATTGATACTTTATCAGATAAACCCTCATAATTCTTTTTTTTTTCTGTTGGTAAAATTGGGTATTTTTTGGGAGAAAAATAAGAGAGAGAGAGAGAGAGGTGGTAAAGATGATAGCTTCGGGGATGAATTTGGTGATGACAGTGATAGGATTTGCTGTTAGCTCTTTGTTTATTGTGTTTGTGTGCACTCGCCTTATATGCGCTAGGATTCACTTGAACTCTACAAGAAGATCTTTCCCTGTCTCTTCCAGATCCGATCTTAACATGGTTAGTGCGATTTCCTCTGTTTTACTTTGGTGGGTTATGTTTATTGCATTGACCGACTCTGCCAGTATTCAAACCGGGTCTCGTGGTGTTAGTTTTTATGTTAGGACTGATATCTGATGTTTATGGAGTAGTTAGTTGGTTGGTGAAATGGTATTGTTTGGTTCTAGGAGCAATATAGTTTGTGTTTTATCAATCTTAACTGATGTTGGTTGGTCTGTGTGTTGCAGTTGGAGAGAGGGTTGCATGGACTTGAGCCTCCGGTTGTTGCCAACTTTCCCACCAAGAAGTACAGTGAAGGCCTCTTTTCAGCTTCGGAAGATGCGCAGTATGTTCTTACGTCTTTAGTATGATAATGGTTTGTTTGATTTTTTACAAGATTGCTAAATTCTCCTTGAGTGAGTTTGTCGTCTTGCTATGATCGGTTGTTTCCTGTGTTTTCCAATCCTATGATAAATCTTTTTCTTTTCCAGATAGAGTGCCATTTTTTTTCTTTTCTGGAAGAAGATAGTTATGATCTAAATATAGCAAAGTTAGGTAATTTACTTATTGGTATAACATCAGCATGACTTTGCTTTTGTGTGTGTGTTTGTTTGGTTTGTCGTGTGAACGAAATTCGTTGGCAGTTTAAAGAGGATATTGGATCAGCAATTATAGCAATTTCAATTTTCCTTTCTTTTTACTAAAAGACATGAAGATGAATGATTGGTAGATATTCTTGTCATGTTTTGAAAAAGGTGTTGAATAGTTAAAACTCTGGTATTGACTATGTCAATATTTCCCATGTTAATTTACAAGTACTCATAAGAGTCAAAGATTCTTGCTCTTAAGAAATTCCTCTAAAGTTTTACTGTCTCTGTTCTGGTGCTGTCTTTTAGCTTATATATACTGTTCAAATTGGTTGTCTAATGTCTATGCCCGTATGCTATTTTCTTCTAAGCTCAAAGGGAATTATTTGTTTGCAAAATCTTTTCCAAACTCGAAAGGAATTATTTGTTTGCAAGACATATTGATTGTCACCAGCACAAAGTTCTTTCGGTGCTTTCAGAAGAAAATAAAATTAATATGTTTTTTGTCATCCATCCGAGTGACATAAGCTGGACCTTTGGGGCTCTATCTTTGTTCTTGGCTAGAGGTAAACTACTTAAAAGTACTTGGGATCTGCTTGAGTTTAATGTTTTCCAGCACAAGTAGATTAGGCAGGCAGGACGCCTATCATGTCTTACATGTATCACCGGGGGTGGGGCGTGGAGCTGTAGGGAGAGAATTGGCAAATGGTTAATACTTTGATGTAGGCAAGTATAGCAGTTTGGTACACATGTGTGCAGATGGGTATCATTTCTTCATACAGCCAAGACATAGTTATGGTGACTTGTCAAAACCTTTTCGAGACTTTAGCTTCATTTTAGTTCACGTGCATTCGGGGTGCACATGTCCATATTCCCACGGATCTGTATACGTGGGATAAAAACTTCACATGCTGCTTGTGTTTTTGTTATAACCAGACAAATAGCTAAAACTAGAAGGGGAGCGACCTTTATATTGCATACGAAGTATGTTCTTTCTGGGACTAGTGGTAGGTGGTATGTTAGATTTCTGTTGATGTAAGCACCTGTCACCTGGTATGTTATTGTTAGCTTATAAATTAACGTTCTTGGTTATTGTCGTATTTCCCTTATGAAATGTCCAAGTAATTGATGTTTGCTTGAAATTTTCAGGTGCACGGTATGCCTTGCAGAATATCAAGGAGAAGAGATGCTCCGCATCCTCCCTTTCTGTGGGCACTCGTTCCACATCACATGTATAGATTTGTGGTTGAAGCAGCATTCTACTTGTCCTGTCTGCCGAATTTCGTTACGTGAATGTCTAGACAAGAAGCACGCTATGCAACCATTGTTCAGCTCGGCTATTCATTCGCAGTTTGAATTCGAGCCCTCAGTCAACCAGCCCTTTAATTTCTCGTTGGCTAGACACGGCGCGCGGTCGACGAATGTTCTAGCAGATTCTACACAAGAGCGCAACTGCGTGCCTGTGATTGCTCTAGCAGAAGATGCAACCGAAGAAACTCGGATTACGAAGGCATCGGTGAACAAGCATGTAGAGAGCCCATCCAATCTATGAGTCATACTTTCAAACTCACACACTTCTGATACTTTCAGATACAAGGCAAAGAATAGAGTTCAATTCTATCGATGTTCACCCAGGAAATGAATTGTTTTCTCCTCCTTCCTGTTGTACATAAATTTGCAATCTAGTCAGTTGTAATGTCACTTTTTCCATGCCTTCCATGTTTGGTTCTTCAAGAAATTTTGTTGCTTTGAATGTAAAAATTTGAATCAGTTTTACCAACTTGAACGAAGTTGCAGAGCTCTCTCAACCACTTCAAAAATTCATGCATGCATAAGTGGCCTCTCTGTTTTAATATTATACATAATGACAAAGTGGAACTTTTTCCAATGTTTTTTTTTTATTTTTATAATTTAATTCAAAATTTTAAGACAATAAATATTTGTTTACATTCTCAAACAAATTCTGTCGGACTAAAATTTGTATATACTTTGCACTATCTTCCGTGAGATCATATGTTAAGATAATCAATAATTAAAAAAATAATCTCTTACATTTATAAATTTTTCCAATAATCTTCCCCATGGTTTGTAACTTCTAAATTGACATTGCATTTTCTGTTAAGTCTCTCTCTCCTTGTCAGCAAATAGTAAAAAGCTTTGGAGAAGCCAGAAAAAAACAAACGTTCATAGTGTTGGGAGACTTTCTTTACGTCCACTAAGATGCTCCGACGAATAAAACCCAGTAAGATTGGAGGGCCTGTCAACCTCCAGATCCTTGTCCAAATTGGCGGATGATCAAAAGCTCAACCAAAAGCGAGTGAAGTGGAATAGCTGTTGGGTATTCCAATTAAGAATTTAAGACAGTGAGGTTTTTACTTTTTTTTTTAAGTTGTTTTGTATTAGATAATCCAAAAATTATTCACTAACTTTAATTTTACCAACATGTAAAAATGTCAAGTAAGCACAACATTCAACACAAAATTAAAATGCTTTATGTACAAATTTGTATATCTTTAAATTTGTATATTATGTACAAATTTATATATTTAATTCAAAATCTTAAAACATAAAATTTTTGTTTACTTCATTACCAACTATTGTGTTGAGCAATGTCGTATTTTCAAATCTTTTTAGCTCAAATTTTTAGTGTATACGATAAAGTTTTACATCAAATAAATTTGTTAGTGAATGAATACTAAGTATCGTTTTCATACATGTAATAGACGTTGAACTCCGGAATCAGGTTAATTTATATATCTCCACAAGTCAGTTCATTACTACGTACTCTTCTTGTCTCTTCTCACCAAAAAGAATAAGATTTTCCGTGCCACGTCATACTGTATATGATTAATTAGGAATCGACCTTACTCTAAAGTAATTTACTGTATATGACTACTATACCTTTAGAGAAAAAAATCATACTAAACCCAGTTGTATTCCTCCTCGTCTCCATCGATCTCCCCGGAATTTTTAGATCTTATTGGCGACCACTCGAAGAGGAAATGGGGAGTAGTTTGGTCTTTGAATTTGACACGGGCCCAATTTAGGCCCGTCAAAGTCTCAATAATTATCTTTTATAATCAAATTACTTAAAATCTAAAGTTATAACGTGATTGAAATACTACACCCGAATAAAATAACTATATGATGACGTATCATGAGGATTATCCGAAGAAAATGGAAAGATAATCACAAAGTAAAATTCATCAAGCCTAACATAATTAGTGTCTTAAATATCTTTTGAGTACGAAAAATATGCAAAAATATATATTTTGTTTCAAATGTGTTACTTTATTATAAAATTAAATATATATATATATATATAAAATATTGCTATTGGGTGAAAACGCCATTTTAATTTGTTTTCTTTCTGACAATTTACACATCGTTGGACTTGTAGAAATAGAAAGAAGCCCATCTGGACTCTCAAGCCCGAAATTGAAACGAACTCGCTATAAAACAAACCTTCTTCCCTCTCCATCCCTCTACTAGGAAGGCGTTCGGGCGTCTCTCCATCCCTCTACTAGGAAGGCGTCGCGTCGCCCGAACGAGAAGAACAACAACCGGAACAGGAGGAGATAATGTTTAAGCGCATGATCCCAACCCTAAGGTTGTTAGTTAATTGCCCCCCTTATTTATATATATATATATATATATATATATATATATATATATATATATATTAATGATCGAGTTCATACTGCCCAATCACCTAGAAGTAGACCCGACCATTGTTAGAATTCAATTCGCAGTTCGACATAATTCGATTCGTCAAAAATTCGATTCGATTCGTTACCAATTCGATTCGTCAAAAATTCGATTCGAATTCGTTATGAAACGAATTGAATACGGTTTATGATTTTTATAATTCGTCAAACCGAAGAATTTAATTCAAATTCGATTCGAGTTGAATTCGTATTAAATTCGTGTATATATATATATATTACAAAATTCAGAAAATGGAAGAGAGATGAAAATTTAAAAAATGGAGGGAGAGGTTGCATGGGAAAAAGAGGGGGGAGAGGAGGGTGAAATTAAAAAAATGGAGGGAAAAGGAAAGGAAGGCCTAAAACAAATGGAGAGAAAAGGGGGGGGGGGGGGGGGGTTTTAGGGGAAAGGTGGAGAGGGAATGTTGGAATTAAAAAATTTGGGGTGGGTGAGTTTTTTTTTTTCTCGGGTTAATTTTTATTTTTTAATAATCTAAAAAATATTTCAAATCCTATAAATATTATTTTTTATTCTTTAAAGTTTACACACTTCAATCTAAATTCTCTACTTATCTAATTAAAAATTTAAGATAAATAAAATATTTCTAAAATTTACTAATTATATATATTAGTCATATTTATCATATAATTTTAACTATATAAAATCCTAAATTTAAAACCTTAAATTATAAAATTTCAAATAATAAATTCTAAACTCTAAAACTCCAAACCTTAAAATTTCAAACCCTAAATACTTAAAACTTCAAACCCTAAATTCTAAAACCATAAACCATAAAATTTTGAATCCCAAATCTTAAGCCTAGAGGCTAGAACCCTTAAACCTTATATTCTCTAAACCATAAACCCTACAACCCTACAACCCTACAACCCTATAAACCCTAAACCCTAAACTCCTAAACCCTAAAACCTCAAACCCTAAATTCTAAAATCATAAACCTTTAACCTTTAAATCCCAAATCTCAAATCCTACAGACCTTTAACATTATACTCCTTAAACCATAAACCTTAAATCCCAAAGTTTAAACCTTACAATCCCAAACATAAAATCTTAAAACCACAAATTTTAAACCTTACAACCTTAAATATCAAACCTTTAAAACCTTAAATTTCAAATCATAGACCATAAACCTTAAAACCTTACACTCTAAACTTTGAGTCATAGTCAACTTAATTTTGTACATTAAATGTAAATCCAGACTTTAGTTTATTTATTTTCCAAAAAAATTTCAATGCTTATTCAAACTAATTTGAATTCGATCGAATTCGACTATAATTCGATAATTAATAATTCAAATTCGATTCGTCTTTAGACAAATCAAATACGGTTTAAGATTTTATAAATTCGAATTCGAACCAATTTGATTCGAGTTCGACCTAATTCGACAAACGGTCAGGTCTACCTATAAGGAAGGCAGCCCACTGGAACCAAAGAGACTCTCGCCAATCAGCAATCTTATGCCCTGACTTTTGCTGATTGTTTGAGTTGGGGTAACTTCATGCATGACTTGATTTGTGTCAAATGCTTGAATGACTTACACAAAGCATTTGTTGCTTTACTCAGAAAAGTTAGTAGTAGAATAATATGTTTTTGCTATATTATCCGTCTTGCCAAGATTTTTCCTTGTTTTCTTCTATTTTTTTGGAATCTTATTTGATTGTTATTGTTTGTGATGATCGATCTCTAGGTTTCCAGAATTTACAGGGATCCGAGTTCACCA
>SOPF01028400.1:0-36400 GCA_012979155.1 Hypericum perforatum | reverse complement strand
TGATCGATCTCTAGGTTTCCAGAATTTACAGGGATCCGAGTTCACCAACATTTACACAGTTTCATCATCAAAGTAGCTCCCTAGTTGAGGTAGTATTGGTTTAGTATGTGCCCTGCACATTCTCATCTATAATTATCTCATATTCAAGGAGCTTCCTCTAAAATTTTTCTTGCCTTGCGGGCATCTCTTGTTTCTGCCATAATGTGCATTGATGTTATCTTGAAAATCTTTGCTTGCGTAGTTACGCTAATGCGGATGCAACTGTCATCTACTATTTTGTGCTGCAGGAAACACGCTATCCATTTTCTCTTGTTGCTGATGAACTTTCCAAGATTACGGATTACATAAGGTCAAATTTAGTTTCTAAGGTACTCAGTAGCGCTCTCTCTCTCTCTCCTTCTTTTGTAACAACAACATACATATAACATACATAAGAAACTTTTGTTTTAGCCGACCACTGCTCCAGCATAAAGATGTTCACTTTTTTCTCATTTTCATCAGTCTCCAAAGCTTACCTCATCTGCTTAGTATTTCTTCAAAGAGGGAGTTCAAGTAAAGCAAGTTCGACCTACAGTAAGTGTCAAATTCCATATTTTTTTAATCAAAAAGGAAATTATCTTGGTGTTCTTCAGCCATGGCAGTAGACAGGATTGCACCTTGTAGAAAAGGTCGCACGAACCAGCTCTGATACCAACTGATGTAGAACAAAGATAAGTTCGTTATCGTATGAACGGACGAGAGAGATTGATTTCGTTCAATCGGACGAAGAGCAACACACAACCTCACAATAACCAAAGGTTATTAGATAATAACAAACTCTTTTAATTCTGGAATGTTTCATACATGCGAGATACATCTCTTATTATAGGAGAAGAATAGCAACAGCTTTATTCTAGAACATTATAATATTAAAGATGGAAAAATAAATGGGGAAAAGGAAGCGTTGTCTTGATTAGGAAGTAACGGGTGGCGAGGAGGTGTAGCATCGTGAGGAAGTTAGTAGGTGCACCGCATAAAAAAAAATAATGTAAAGTCTTTATAAATTTCAGTTTGATAGACTGCATTTGATGAGACGTTAAAATTTTGAGATGAATAGAAAAATTGTTAGGTAAAATTTTGGGATGAATTTTAAAGATTGTGACGGCTCTAAAAATAGGAAAAAAATACACATGATAAGAACCTCGCATATATAACATTCGTACGGCTTTGAAATAAGGACATTTTAAAACAAAGAGGCGAATTATATATGCATGAACTTTCGAAGTGGTTGAGACCTGCAACTTTGTTCAGAGTGGTAAAACTGATTCTAGTTTTTACATTTTTTTGAAAAGGTTTCTAGTTTTTACATTGACAGCCACAAAATTTCTTGGAAAACCAAAAATGGAAGGCATGGAGAAAGTGAAATTACACCTTACTAGATTGCAAGCATATTTACAACAGGTGAAACGAGAAAACAATTCATTTCCTGGTTGAAGAAGTTCAACATAACTGAACTCTATTTTTTGACGTGTATCTGAATTATCAGAATTGTGTGAGCTCGAAAGCCGTGTAGAAAAAATCGAATTGTACATAAATGAGAAAAACGTCAAAGGCCTCATACATTACTCATAGATTGAATGGGTCTCTACATGCTTGTTCACCGAGGACTTCGATATCGACTCTCTTCGGTGGCATCTTCTACCGGAGCAAGCACGGGCGCACAGTTGTCAAAAATCTAACATACCACTTACCGCTAGTCCCAGAAGGAACATACTTCGTATGCACTATAAAGATCCCTCCCCTTCTAGTTTTATCTATTTGTCTGTTTATAACAAAAACACAAGCAGCATGTGAAGGTTGCATCCCACGTATACAGATCCGTGGGAATATGGACATGCCCACCCCGAAAGCACGTGAACTAAAATGAAGCTAAAGTCTCGAAAAGGTTTTGACAAGACACCATAACTATGTCTTGGATGTATGAAGAAATGATACCCATCTGCACACAAGGGTACCAAATTGCTATACTTGCCTACATCACATTTGCCAGTTCTCTCCCTACAGCTCCACACCCCTCCCCCGGTGATACATGTAAGACATGATAGGCGTCCTGCCTAATCTACTTGTGCTGCAAAACATTAAACTCAAGCAGATCCCCAAGTACTTTTAAGTAGTTTACCTCTAACCGTGAACAAACATTGACCCTCAGAGGTTAAATTCCAAATTTTAAGTTGTTGAATTTTTCATAGTTATAAACTACTTTACAGCTCTATTACACGGAACAATCTAGAATTTTCAACATTTTTTTAACTCAAATTTATATTGTATATGATAAATTTTTAATCAAATAACTTTGTTAGCGACTGAATACGAAGTAAGTACTTTTCATACATGTTAGTGACTTCGAATTCTATAACTAGGTTAATTTAGTGTCAATTTATCTTTCGAGAACTCAGATTGCCCTCTCGCTTGTCGCTTAAGAGTTTCCTTACGGCGTCATACCGGGATATTCATATATGATTCATTATACTTAATGATTCAATTCTAGTGACGTTTTTTTATTTTAGAGATAACTTAAAATGGAAAGGAGGGAGAAGATATAAAAAAATATTTGTATTTATCTTCTAAAAAAAATCAATTTTCAGTGTAGTAACATAGTCCATAGCAAAACTGGTATGGATCAAGAGACCAGACACAGCCAACAAATAATTGTGTGTAGACAATAAATATATTTAGGAATTACTATTAGGACCACGCCTCGTTACTATGCGCGTCATGCCGGGCGGTGATAGTATTATTAGAGGTGAAATAGCAATTATTATTTATTGCTTGTGAAATTGTGCAACTTCCGTCCAATATATCAAATAAATGGCTTGTGTTGAAGTGTCACTTTAAAATTTAGTGTACAATATATTAAGGACCACAATTTTAGTTATTTTAAGATTTTAAATTAAATCGACAGCTCGCTCCATGATGTTCCTTCGACATTGATGGCACCAACAAGATTTCAGAGAAGTAGGTGATGCCATTTGCTTCATGCACGTGAATGGAACTATACCAGTACTATTGTTTTTCGCACGGAGAATTCAATGGCCTCTTTTACAGATGAAGAAGATGGATACAAGACAGGTATTATTTTGTAATTACATTTTAGAGTTTGCGTCTGCACCGAAAACGACTATAAATGATGAGATGGCTGCGCTAGAATGCTGTATTTTCTTTCAACCTCTCGTATCCAAGTCGAGCATTATTTGCCCGGGACAGTTCTTTGGAATGTAAAACTTTCTTAAGTAAATTTAATTTTTTTATCATATAGACCAACTTTCTTTAGGAAAAGAAATAGTTGTTAGGGACGTAGTTAGGTGGGAAATTGCCCCCACTTAAAAAAAATTATTTAATAATTTGTTGTGTTTTTTAACTAAAAATTAAAATTAAAATTTAAAAAATTAAAGATTGACCCCACTTGTTAAAGATTGACCCCACTCATTAAATGTTCTGGCTATGTTTATTAGTTGTAATACCAGAACTTTCAAAGAAGTCACTCATTTTTTTATTATTCGCGCACAAATACCTTTAACTTCAAACTTGTGGTGAAATTCTGTGCATTAGCACCATAAGATCTCACCATCACCATCCTGTATTAAGTGCTCCATCATTGCACAATTGATCACCTGGAATTTATCCATGGATTTCACCTAATGGGAGATGTGCATCAAGTGAAACTTACTTGAATGTGTGCATAAACCAATAAAAAATATTCATATCTCATTAAATATTTTGAGCTTAATTAATTAAAATGGTACTATTTTACAATGTATTGCATGGACCTTTATAGGGAAGGCGGTTACTCATGGTGTTTTTCACTTGGGCCCATGCAGGATGTGGACTCACTTTGCTTTAATATTCCCAACGAACCTCTTTATTTTGGTTGCCAAAGTTAATTCATTCCCAGTCTCTTCAGAGACTTATCTGGCTGTACACACAGACTGACAACACCTAATTCGACAGCACAAATCAAAAGTACACAAAGGTTGTAGTAAACTAACAAACCCCCAGCAGTGAAATGCAAGATATGAAATAATTATACAGTACTTTTCTTCTGCCAATTCCTGTCATGTGCCAGAAGGCAAACTCCAATAATTAAAAAAATCAAGGTCAACTTATCACCAACACTGAAGCAGTTAGTGCAGAAAATTGCACCACATCATTAATTATAAATGTTGCTGAACATATTACATATGTGTAAATATTGACATTGATGATTTTACAGAGTTCTATAGTTCAATTTTAATAAAGTGTATAAATGGTGTACAAAAATATTTTTTCAATCAAACTTTTTATTGTGGGAAAAAAAAATAATAGTGACATAAGTGGCACACATATTAGTGGATATTGGGGTTGATCAAACCCTAGACTTGATCACAGCCCTAAGAGGGTTCTTCTTGACGACAGTGAACTCCAATTTGCCGGTGAAATCGATTTGGCCACCTGGCAGATAGGCAGACCACTCAAACTCTTGAACCATCCGAGCGATCATCAAGTGGAGATGGACGGTTCCTAGTGCCAAACCAGGGCAGATCCTCCTCCCGACCCCAAACGGCATCATTTTGACCCCGGTCGACCCGGTGATATCTGCATCCTCCCTACCCGAGGCGAACCTATCTGGATCGAACCGTTTTGGGTCGGACCAGAGGTTCGAGTCTGACCCAATCCCGGCAGAGAATGCCTCGACACTAGCATCTCTCGGAATGTCATAGCCTCCCAATGTTGTCTCCTCAGTGACCGCGTGGCTTAGGACAAAGTACGTGGGTGGGTGCTTACGTAGAATCTCCTTCACAACGGCATGCAAGTAGGGCATTTTCTCGACGTCCTTCTCGTCCACTTTCTTGTCACCCACGGTACCTTGGATCTCACGGTACAGCCTTTCTTGGACCTCGGGGTTCAGGATCAACTCCACCAGCCCCCACTCGACCGCCGTGGCCGTCGTGTCTGTCCCACCGTTGATGAATTCCGAGCAGAGTGTGACGAGCTCTGGGTCGGTGGGCCCCGATTTCCGACCGTCTACTTTTAGGTCAAACAATGTATCGAGGTAGGAAAAGGACAAGGCCGCCCTGTCGGTTCCAGGGTTTTGCAAGGCTTTTCTCCTCTGGTCGATGAAGGGAACCATAAACCCTACTTGCTCCTTCCTCACCTCGTTGACCGTTTTTCTTTGCTTGGAGAAGAAGGGACTGAGAATTGGAAAGAAATCATCAATTCTAGGATTTAGAACGACTAGAACTTTCTTCATTGTCTGGTCCATCTTGAGGATGGTCTCCTCGTCCATGTCGATACCGAAACACATGGCCAAGAGGATGCAAAACACAGCGAACCGGGCGTTCTTGATCACCCAAACGACGCCTTCGTTGGCCTCGGCTTCGATATGGAGCCTCTCGACGAGCCGGTCCATGGCCCGCTCCCTGACGTGGCGGAACTCCTTGATCCTGCTCGAGCTGAGCATGTTCTGGACCATGTTCCGCCTCAGGGACCGCCATACCGGCCCGTAAACGGCTGCGTTTACGGAGAACTTGTTGGCGCTGAAGATGGTCCTTGTGGGGTTCTCCTTCGGCCGGGAGGCGAAGAGGGTCCCTCGCTCGATGAACGCCTCGTGGACTAGCTTCGAGTCGGTGAGAACTATTAGGGTTCGGGTCCCCATCTTGAGTGTGAATATTGGACCGTACTTGGGCTTGAGCTCGTCCACGTACTCGTAGAAGGGCTTCCCTGATGCTGCAACCTGGAAGAGGTTGCCGACGACCGGCCACCCGGGTGGCCCTGGCGGTAGGTTGCGGCGGCCTCGCTTGGGGTTGGAGCTTCGGGTGAGGAAATAGACAACGGAGAGGATCACGCAGGCGAGGACTGTGAAGAAGAGG
Source organism: Hypericum perforatum (assembly GCA_012979155.1). Classification (NCBI taxonomy): domain Eukaryota; kingdom Viridiplantae; phylum Streptophyta; class Magnoliopsida; order Malpighiales; family Hypericaceae; genus Hypericum; species Hypericum perforatum. Next base: position 30,515 of record SOPF01028400.1, on the reverse strand, counting down.
TGGTAGTAAGAGACAATGGAAGGAGATAGGATCACCATTTTTACGGGATTGGAAGAAAATAATGTGAAGGTGGAGATGGATGGATGAAGAAGTGGAAGGAATGATATATTGTTGGAGCTATGTTGATCAGTTTAAATAAGTACGAGGATTTTAAAATGTAGGTTTGTTCTAATTATTAATAGGGTTATGGCTGGTATCGAGGTTTTTGGAAGATGTTTTCAGCGTCACGTTATACGATTAATTGAGGACCCACACATAAACTATATGACCCTACAAGAAAATATATCTACTTTTAGGGGATTCATGTTAAATAATTAGGAGCTTGAAATTGTAGGTATGGTCTATTTATTGACGAGGATATGGAGGGTGTTGAATTTTTTAGAGCAAATTGCCCTCAGGTCCCTCTCCTTTGCTAAAATCACCATTTTCGTCCTTACTGTTTCAAAAATGATGATTTCATCCTCCAGATTTGATTTAATAGCACTCTAAGGTCCCTGGTGCCGGAATCGAAAAATTTCTCCGGCAAAATTGAACTTAAGATTACGAAAATATCCTTTTCATTTAAAAAGTAAAAAAATAAATTGAAATACAATCGTAATTCGTATTGAGCTAAAATTTTGCATGAAGCATCCTAAAAATACATATGATTTAAGAAAACAATTTCAGAAATTTTGGAGGCACAGAAGTATTTTTTTTTATTTTTCAACGCGCCAAAATTTTGTAAAACTATATAAAATAGAAAATTTGTCTAATTGGGCTGAAACTTGTCCCATGTGTCTTTAAGCATCTTTAATGAATTTAGGAATAAAAAATTATGGATTCTCACTAGCTAATTTTGAAAAAGTATGGGGATACCAAAAATATAAAATTTTAATTTATTTTTTTACTATAAATGGAGTCTTTAGTAAAGATGCTTAAAGACACATAGAACAAGTTTTAGGTCCTAAATTCACTAGATATTCTTAAGAACACATAGGACAAGTTTCAGCCCAATTAGACAAATTTACTATTTTATATGATTTTACAAATTTTTGGCACGTTGAAAAATAAAAAAAAATACTTATGTACCTCCAAAATTTCTGAAATTGTTTGCGTAAATCATGTGTATTTTTAGAATGCTTCATGAAAAATTTTAGCTCAATACGAATTACGATTGTGTTTCAATTTATTTTTTTACTTTTTAAAGAAAAAGGGTATTTTTGTAATCTTAAGTCCAATTTTGCCGGAGAAATTTTCCGATTCCGGCACCAGGGACCTTAGAGTGCTATTAAATCAAATCTGGAGGACGCAATCATCATTTTTGAAACAGTAGGGACGAAAATGGTGATTTTAGCAAAGGACAGGGACCTGAGGGCAATTTGCTCAATTTTTTATTGTACGTTGTTTGTTATACACATTATAGTTGGGAAAGCTAATTGGGTTAAAATATGTATAGTTGTCAAAATAGAAGTGTTTAAGGTCTCAATATAACAACGTAAAATATTTTGTGAAAAGTATTCTATCATATTCCAACATTTAATCTAACAAGCATATGAACTGTCCAGTTTAGTTGAATTCTTACAATTGGTAGCTATAACATTTGACCTTGGTCAATTATGTCAAAAGCAGTTTGTGCTAGCTTGGAAACTGGTGTCATATGCATGCTATAATTGTTTAAACATGATGTGTAAGATGTTGACTAACTTCAACAATTAATTTCCTATCATTCAAAATGCAACACTCCCTTTAAGAAAAATAAATCAAAACCCAACACCACTACGGCATGGATTAAAATTGTCTAACCATCCATTTAGATTGACTGGCAGTATGCCTCAAATTAGAACATAAAAAAATATAGCAACTTCAATGTTTCATAGAAAGAAAGATTCGTACCTAAATTTTATTCGCTCCGTCAATATTTGGGACATCTTTGTCTTTTCGTAGTCTGTATATTGACATTCTAAAATTTAGAAAAGACTGGGAGTGAATTGGGTGTGCTTTTCTAATATAATTGATAGCACTATCTAGAAAGCAAATGTGGCACTGTTAAAACGTTAAATGGTACCACTAAATATTATATTTTTGTATTATTAGAGTATGACCTAAATGGTAACACTACATATTATATATTGTATTATTAGAGTATGACCTATTTTCTAATATATTAATAGTTACAAAATAATTTTTCATTTCTCAAAATATTTCTATATAATCTATAATATTATAAGTTTTTATCAAGTATGACATATTTTTGTACTGTTAGATTGATGTTTGGACTAAAGAATCATAATATATATTAAAATCGATGTGATGACTCAACATTGTCCCTATAAATTAGATCCAATTTTTGCAACTGCCAATATCCCATTATTTCCCAACAGAAAATTGAGTACTTAATCTCAACATTATTTTTGCAACCACAATTATCATTAATGGTAGATATGTGCTATTTTTCGCCGCCAAGACGAAAAATAATTTGATTCGTCATGGAAGTGCCATGACTCAAACAGAAAGAAGACCTAATAATTCGGCACCAGTTAAACGATGAACTGGCGAGGTGGATTTCCCCACTTGCATTTAATGAGTTCAACTGCCAACGATATTTGTTTTTTAATATATAAATGTGTTGCTTCCAAAGTTAAAGTTAAATATTTTAAAATTCTACGGAATGGAACATAAACTTTTGGTTTCATAGATATTCAGATAAAAATATTACATGGTTTCAACGAAAGAAAATATTATTAAAATTTGGATAAAGTAACCTCAGGGAATTGACTAAATTTCTAATTTAGTGCCTATTGTTACTAAAAAAACCTTTGATCCCCCAATTTAATTTTATTGAATTCTCGTGTATCTTCAATTTGGGCTCTGGAAACACAAGAGAGGCCCAGTGAGCCCTCGGAAAAAAAAGGAAGACGAGGCCCATTAAATAGCTTGCTTTATTAGTACTCGCTTCCCAGAGAGTGGGGACGGAGAGAGAGAGAGAGAGAGAGAGAGAGAGATATGTCGGAGAAGGGGACGAGTTGCTACACAATGCAGGAGCGGAGGGCGGCGACAGGGTCCAAGCTCGACGACCAGTCGTTTAACAGCCCCCCTGCGCGAGGCCTCTTTGATGACCCGAAGGTATAACCCCACCCCCCACCTTTAATCTGAAACCCTTGTTTTAAAAATTTCTAAAAATGGTTCTTTTTTTATGGAGGACAGAAAAAGGTTGGTTCTTTGGGCTAGGGTTTTCCAGAGGTCTATTTGTCAGCTGAACGAGTGCTCAATTTTTTGTATTTTTAAAAAAAATTAGGGTTTTGGGGTTTAATCAGTGTTATTTAGGCGTATAAAGAGCGGTTCGGTTCAGGAGAGATGGGCAGGGTAGGTACATTACATTTGTGATGCAAGTGTATGTTGAAGATGAGCAGCACTTCGGCGAAATTAGGTTTATTTGGCCTCCTGTATCGGATGCCTCTTGCCTTGTTGGTGGTGTATTGGGTGGGGACCTGCGGAGATTCTTTGTGCGTCGACTTCACGGGGTCCCCAAGCAATGTGGATTGTAGTGCTGAGTGGGGGTGGTCATTTGAGTTTCGGGTGGGTGGAGTTTTCGGTCTGGTGATGCTTACCCTTTCCGAAAGTGCTTTCGTGAGTATCCATTGTGGGCGTCATTCTCTTCATAGTCATCTTTTTGGCCTGATCTTACGCAACAAGAGACAAGCACGGGAGGTTGGCAAGACTGGGGGACTAGGAAATAAATGAGTTAATGAACAAGAATATTACTTTTAAACTGCTAACATCGCTTCATATGTACACTTAATAAGCCACTTACTCAGTCAAGCTGTTGAAATTAGTTTCTTCACTCGCGTTTCTATGCTGTTAGTTAGTTACAATGCTATTAGTTTGTGATTTATCAATCAGTAAGATGAACATGTGCATGCTTCATATGCTTGCACTATTCAGTCTGAAGAGGCACCAATCTAATACATTCTTGGGATACTTACAACTTGGACTGGGCGTGTGCTAGTAAATTATTACTTTTGACAGTCTTTTTCATTAAGTAACATCTGTGCCTCAGTTTCATGCTAGGTGGTCACTTTCATCTCAGCGCCCATCTGTTAATTTGCGTAATAGTACAAGAGGATTTTGTGCTGGTATTGATGATAGGGAGAATCTCAGTCAAGCCAAACGCCAGAAGCCAGTTGCTGGAGGTGCAAAATCGGCATGCTCTCGTTCCAGTATGGGCTTGACAGAGATGGTGGATATGCCGTTCGATAACGATATCGACGAGGAAGTCAACTCCCCTGATTTGGTCACAGTTGGACAATATCAAGTGAAGCCATCATCAAAGCCTATTCTCGATCGCATATTTCGCAAGCACGGGGACATTGCTGCCTCCTATGTGATGCTAACACCAGAGAGCCGATCTTTAGTTCTGGATGAAGTCTGCGAAATCATCCAGTCATTTGAGGGAAAGACCTTTCCAGAGCTTGGTCGGTGTGAGGTTCAAAGGGTGGTTGATCGCGCTCGCGACTGGGAACGAGCAGGCTTGAAGGTCGGGTGGTTACTTGAGGGGTTGGAAGGTATTCTTGAGGCGTATCAGGTTCTTCGACAGGCTCGGGTGATGAAAGAAGAAAGGGATGCAGACAATGAAGCTGTCAAGATATTGAAGAATGAACAACAAGAATTGGAGCAGAAGCTGATTTTGGTGAATCAAAGATTGAAGGATGCAGAAGCAAAGCGTGGACGGATAAAAGAACGCATTTCAGAAGTGAAGGGGAAAATAAGACCATATCTCCGATCTCCACTCTTAGAGGGACTCCTTTGAACAAATCTCATTCTCCTTGTAGTAGAAGTAGACCGGAGACTAAGAAATGGACGGCTTTATGAACTAGAATAGTACCTTTCAACTACTTTCAGGACTGCAGATGTCTATTTAGTAATTCACTTTTGTAGACCGACCATTGAAGAAGTAGATGAGAATTTCCACTCTTAGATGGACTCCTTTGAACATATCTCATTCTCCTTGTAGTAACTGGCTGGCTATCTTCTTTCTATTTCGAACTCTTACATCTCCACTCTTGGACTAACTCCTTTGAATATATCTCATTCTCCTCGTAGTTTTAAGTAGAGAAGATTGATGTCTTCTTCCTATTTCAAGCCTTCTCATCTTGGGTCACTATACGTTGTAATACAAGTCAGAGATTGTTGCAAACGAGGAAAAATGATACATACCGAAACAATCTTGTCTACGACATCAATGTCAAAACCACTCTATGACATTTAAAAGACGGGGATATTGTTATCGTTTCTACCAAATTTTAACACTATTTCATCCTAATGGGCAGAATGGCTCTAATTCGAACAAGTTATATCGTCAAAATTTCAAAAAGGGCCGAGTTAATGAGCTCAATACCTCAGTGTAATGGACCATGGGCCTGTCTTTCACTATCCAGGATCCCCATTATTAGTTTATTACACAAATTACTCCGCTTGGAACTAGTTACATTCCCTCGATACATGGAAAGAAAATATAATAATTATTATATAGCTTAAAATATGAATTGGTATAATGTATAATTCTAATCAAAATCTTACACATGTATCGAATTCTAAAACCACGTTAAGATATTTAAAATGTATACCTTTAGAAAAACAGCAAATTGATTTTCATGAAATTAGTTTCTAATAATTATATTAGACAATTAACAACTGTTGTTTGGATAAGTTAACAATAACTTTTTCCTATTCGACATCTTATTAGACCCTATTTAAAATAAATCAATCAATTATAAAATAAACAACATCAACACAACCGAAAATCCACCAAGTGTTAATTTTTTCCTAACCAAATTGAAAAAAAATTTGGCTTCTCTTTTTCTTCTTCTCTCTTAACAGTTGAAGTAAGCTGAACAGGTTAGCAAGTTGGCGCTTGCGTGCCTCCATTTCCAACTTCCATCATCTCATTGGTAAAGTAATAATCGGATTAATAGGTATTCTGATGCATTAGGATATATATTAACTAAAATTTAGTGCTCAGTTAATCATCAGTAGAATGTAAATAAGCACATCCATGGTAGATAAAAAAAAATACTAATTTTCTTCCATGAAATAATCCTAGAAAGCTCAAATTCAGAGGTTACATGAACTGGGTTTCCTCATTACCAAGCTTCAAGTCATTCTTGTCCCAAAAGTTTAGCCCTTGGCTAACCGGACCAAGGTAGAAGAGGCCTTGCCCTTGGCTGCTCATGTAACCTTGAGAAGAAGGTGCCATATTATCATTACTGTTATTATTATTTGTTCTCTCAATGCCAATATCCTTGGCCTCTTCCTTGCTTCTTGTAGTAGAAAAGTAAAAATTCATACTTTCCCATTTTTCCATGCACTCTTCAGGACTCCTATCACATCCCCAACCCACCATTCTAGCTGCTACCTCCTCCCAAAGTTCTTCGTGTGAGCTCCCATTTTCGCGGAACCTCGGTTCCATGGAGGTCCTCAGTTGTATAAAGCTCATGACCTCAGGCTCACTCCACCTTGTAGTGTTGACCCTTTGGTGATCCCTGTGACTTGCAATGGCCATTTGCTCAATTGACAAAGGAAGGCTCTTCGTTATCTCTTTGTTGGTACAATTCCCTGCGTGGAGCTTCAATGCTTCAATGAAGGCTGCATCCCTAGCTTCCATCCGAGCTCGCTCCTTGGCCCAACTCCCGTGCTCACGGTCCATTCGGTCTTCCACCTGCTTCATCCACTCCTCCTGCCTGTACTTCCTCTCCACCTCCCTGTCCTCCACACTCTTCAACACTTTCTCCATCTGAATATCTTGGGTCTCCATCATATTCCTCATCCTCAACTCCACATAGTCCTTGACCTTGACCTTCCACCCCCTCTTTCCACTACCCTTTTTGCAACTTTGCCCCTCGTTGGCAACCCCCTTGACCTGTTTTCCCTTCGACCTGTCCATCATGTACGCGATTGCGGATAGACCATCTTCAACATTCTCCTCCTCCGAGGACGACTCGATCTCCGAAGTGGTGTTGGTGAAGCTACTTAAGCTCTGATCATGACCAGCACTCGGCTTGTTGGTTTCTTCCAGAAGTGCAGCCTCCTTGTTGGTGTTAGGGTTTTGGTGGTAAATTACAAATGAGTCATTGGTAGGTAAGAGATGGGATTGGTGGTGGGTTGTGTCTCCTCCATAGATGGCTTCAAGTTGGCGAAAGAACCTGTAGTGTTTACCATCTTGTCTGCCGGATTTTCCCTCCTTGGTCTTCTTGTAGTACTTGTACAAGTTCTCGAACTTCTCCCTACATTTCTTGCCACTTCTTTCGTACCCAAACTCCTCGGCCAGGATTCTGAATCATCATATATGGAGAAACAATTTAGATGATTTAAGTGCAGATTATCTACATAACATAAAAGGTTTGGAATTAATTTAGATCGTCTACAAAAGATCGACAAAGTTTTTTTTTTGCCAAATTTTAATATTGCTTCATTGTAGGGATTAACCCGAGAACTCTGTTGTGTTTTGCATGTCATATATTGAGCTGATGTTTTATGAAAGCTTATCAACTAAGCAAACCAGAATGTTGATTTTTCTTCAAAGAAGCAATTGGATCATAAGAGCAAATTAGATGCACATAAGTAGTAGAAAACTGGATCAGGTAGCTTAATATGAAGAAGAGCTCTGAAAGCATAAACTGAAAATTAACCCTCTTATATATACCATTGACAAAATGAAAATTTATAAGTAGAAGTTGGTAACCCTCGAATTTTGAGACATTTGGTCATATAAGTCAAATTACACGAGCTTCTTTGTAAGGTTAAGTTTAGAACAATTATTATTGACACTATAATTGCATGGGTATGCTAAATTACTATCTTCTATCATACATTTTCTTTCTCGGATGATGCACCTGAGGTTCTTTATCTATCATGCATTTTCTTCTTTTAGTTACAAAATTGTATAAATGATTTTTATGAGATCACCATACTTACTTCGGAATTCCAGAAAAAATGAAAACATTCCTCACGATTTATTGTGATTAATTAAGATTTCACAGGCACTAGCACAAACAGAATTCGATGTTTACAGCTGAGAAAGAACACTAATTAATTCCTCTTGGCATCATATTGAATGAAATTAATGATCTACTTGGAATCTCTCAAAATCTCTGAGTGTAGGGAATTGTCCCAATGCAATATCCTGAATATAGTTACTGAATTGTGTCTCTGGAATCTTTGTAATAGAAAAACATCACACACACACAAATACATACATATATACGTACCCTCTTCTCATTGAACCATAACCAGAAAAAAAATGTGTCAGCTTAATTAGGCGCAAAAGAAAAAAGAAGAAGGCCATTGTTATTACAATTGGGTCGGTAGAAGGTCTAGTATTAAACAAGAGGGAAACGAAACGAAAATACTTGAAAGAAGAAGGTGTTCTCCCAGTTGAAGTGTAGTTTTCTTTGTCCTGTCGTTTTCAATTACCAAAAATGTACAAGCAAAGACTGAGACCGAATCCAAAAGCCTGACCCTCTAAACATTAATAGAAACTTGAAGGACTGTCATGGAAACCAACTAGGATTTCACCTATCTATGACCACAATTCAACTCTTTAAAAAATTCCACATACTAAAATAGACAATATTGATAAAAATGTGCAAAAGTAAACTAGCTTGAAGCAGTATCTATGAGGAGTTAGTTAAGTTTAAGCAAATGAAGTTGGCAACAATTAAAATTTACCTAGAAACCTCATCCCATAATGGGCCTTTCTGGTTGGCCTCCTTGAACCTAGGATCAAGCCTAGATCTGATCTCCAGGAGAGTGAGAGTCTCTTGCCTTGGCCATCTGCTAGTAGAAGAATTACCACCTCCACCGCCGCCACCACTATTACACCCGCCAGGACTGACGATATTGTTATAATTACTACTCCCAAACCCGACATTATAATTATTACTATTACTAATATTATTCCATCCGCTACTGCCACTCTCCAAATTGCTTATATTGCTAATATTTGTGGAGTCATAATGAGAAATTTGTTCATGGATAGGTACCGGTGGTGGTGGAGGAGGAGGAGCTAGGTTTCTTGTTTGGACAAAGAAAGGGTCAAATATGGCTTGTTGGGTACCCTCAAAATTGCTCCTTCCGGCCAGGAGTCGCCTCAGCTCCGGCAGCCCGTACTGGTTGTGGTCGCTCATAATTTAATCTCCGGCGTCTAGCTCGGAGGCTTATAGAATATATTATATAGTTTTGAGGTATATATTTTATGAATGGGGGATATATATTGAGAGAGGGAGAGAGAGGAGTGTTTGCTTTTATTCTTTTAGGGTAGAATAGAGAATAGTGGGATACTAGTGAACGGATGGGATGGCTATAACTAGTGAAAGTCTTTTGGTTTTTATTATATTATACGATATTTAAATATTTATTAAAATAATTAATTAAAATATTTATTCAAAATGATTAATCTAGATACAATCTTCCGGGGAAGATTTTGGTTTTTTTTTTTTTTGCTTTATTCTCATTTTTCTTTAGGTGGTGGGGGAGACAGGATCCGAGTCTACCGCAACTTTCATCACTGATTCATTAAGTCTTTGCCAGTAGAGAGAGAGAGGAGAGCCACAAGTACCTGAGGGACCTCTATCCTTTTGTTTTGATTGGACCTTTGTATATGTAATATACACTATTCTAATATATCTGGAGTTTATATGGAAGCCACATATATTAAAAAAATCATCACTCTTATTAAAAATCACTCTGTTCAACTAAGTATCATAAAATTAGTGAGTGTAAATCTCAATATGAACTAGTCTCTATATAAGAAATTAGCATTCAAGTGTTAAGTATCTTACAAGTTTTGGTTGAATATAAAATATCTGGAAAAAAATTTTGTTCTACGACACACATGACTCCACTCCATATTTCATGACGTTGTTCGAAATATCCAAATGTGATGACAGTGTTAGCTGACTACCCTTCTGAATGTGCGCTGGTATGGCAACATTTATGGTATAAATCGTACATTCCTTGCATGATAAAACACAAGACTTCATCTAATAACTGTTTAATTTAATATGAAAACTCTAAAATGTGACATTTTGGTTATAACAAATACGAGTGGCTGAGCTTTTTGTTTAGTAATTCACGATGCACAACGTAGACCATTATAAGTTTATTTTATGCGAGATTTTATGAACATATGGGTTCTAATTTAGGAAAGGGAAGAAAACTGAAAAAAGCACATGGCAAGAAATAAATACAAAAATGAATGGAATAGAGACAAACGTCAAAGCTATAAAAGCAAAGATAACATGAACTTGTGTCCCTGCACCAGTTAAATGACGCGTATACAGTTCCACGATGTTTTATCTTTTGACCGACCATTTTCTCGTCTTTGTCATTTTTCAGTTAAGGTTCATCAAGTTTAGCGAACTAATTAAAAGTTTTAATAATATAAAAATAAGATTGTAGAGTTTATTTTATAATTCAAAACACTCGATTAAATTCAAATATTTTTTATGAAAAGGTGATAGTTTTTTCTCCTCTGCGTAAACATCAAAATATGGGTACGTTCGCGTCGAGGAATAGGGAGAATAATCGCGGAAATTTTTACTGTATTAAATCGTCCAGAATTCCAAACTGATATTACTTCCTCATTTGCTCCGTCACCCAAATTAATTCCATCCCTAGGTAATACCTTTTTAAATTAAAAAAAAAACTAGCTACTACTGTTTTTTTTTTAGACCTAGCTAGTACTTGAAATCCAATTTCGTGCAAAGTGTTCCATGTAGCCAGGACAGATATTGAAGGTGCAGACTAGATGATAAAGACAACAACCACTACAAACGTTGGATGAAAAAAATATAATGTTGTTAGCTTAATCATTGACATTAAATTATGTTAATAAAATGTAACAACGCTAAAATTTTATTGGAAATTTTTCTCCCACTTCTAGATCAAATCTAAATTATATCGTCAGTTCATAAAACAAAATGACTCTCCAAATCATATTTTTACATGTTTAATCGGAAAACAAATCCAACTCTCGTTGTCACCCACTTGCCATATTTTACATGCTTACTATTGCGAAATTAAGCCAGTGCTAGTAGCAGAAGAAGTCCAAGAAGACTGGCAGACAAAATTCAATGTTCAATGTTACTAGTGGCAGTTGCAACCATCCCAAGGTGTCGGCAGTTCCCACACCAAGAAAATTTACAATAAAGATGAAAGAGTCGGATGTTACTTGTTAGGGCTGAGATACACACAGACATGATCAGGTCTGATAACTTATCCCAGACGTTTTTCAGTACTTCAGTTCTCTTGTGTAACTTAACGTTGCATGACTCACTCATCTGAAGTGACCGACTTGACTCGGGTCTTACGTAATATGCAAAATATTATGGGTAAATTGTTGTTAGTTTTAAAATCTTTAATAATTTTATTAGTATGCTCATTTCATTATAATTTTTTTTAATTCTCTACCTTTAAATAAATAAAACACTTAAATTCTAAGATTTCGTATAGAAAATAACTTGACAAAAATATATTTACAATGATCGAATTACCCCCTTTCAGAAAACATAAATATCACCTTCAACTTTAGAACAACTAAAAAACAACCCAATTAAAAATCAGAATGCATCTAATTAAACAAACCAAATTAAACAACTGATGACATAACATCAAGAACCCTAATCCCCGACTGTGCTCAAGTAGTGGGCGATGGTGAGGCCACCGAGAAGCTTTCTGAGCTCCTCATCATTCCTTGTGGGTGGTCGCCGGAGAACCTGGAAGATGGCATAAGAGATCCCATCAAAGGGAAAGAAAACTCACTAAGAGCGGTTCCGGCGGTCCATTCGTCGGTGGGAGATCCTTCTAGGACCAATGAGATGGAGAAAGAGATCCCAACCGATGGGACCCACATCTTACGTGTCGTGGCACGTTCCTTGCTTGTCTGGATGGAGCTGACTTGGGGATTTAAGGAGGAATTAGGTTGGAAATCCCATATGATATTAGGGGTGTTTTAAATGTGTTCTTGATGTTCTGATGCTGAAGTAACAAGATTCTTTTTTTATAATTCATGGACAATTTGATTTTCACAATTAAAATTTTGCATAAACTATTGTTTTATCAAACTGACGGACTTTAAAATTTTATTTATCCAAAGGTGGAGGAAAAAATAGATGTTTCCATAAATCTTATTAGTTAAATTATTAAAAACTACTAATATTATAATAATTTTCCCAAATATTATTAGTATCACTAATATTTGCGCTCACCCTTCGGCTTTTGGTTGTAATTTACATCTTATGGAACTGTCGAGGCAGTGGGTTACGATTGTGGCTCGGTACTTTCGATTTTTTTTTTCCATTGTGCAGTAACAATAACCAATAGTTGGCATGGCTATATATAATAAAAATGAAATAACAAAAAAATAAATAAAGATAAGAATGAGGTACCTTGACAAGGAGAAATCACAAATTTTTGGGGTAATCACTAGTATCCATAATTAAACACTGTGGTACTCAATTTAGTAGTCGGCAATTGTTATATCCTTAAAGTGTGAATAGCATAAATATTTTTGGCATTGGGATACCGATTCGTCAGTGTAGAGAAGCTATGTTTCATCATAATTTGTTCAACAATGTAGAATTAAATGTCATCAAAAGGCTGAAAAGTTATCAGACTATTACGTCCTTTTGAGTATAGGGAATGACTTTTCACTTTCTAAAGAAAGCGATTTCTCTTCTTCGTCTACTTTTATCTAAATGTACTCTTCATGTTATCATCACATATGATATCTTTCCCTCAAATAATGAGTTTCGCCTTCTTTTTGTTGTACCAAATCAACCTTTTTTCAAAAGTAAATTCGAAATCTAATAAATATTGGAATCTCAATGTATTAACCCTTAATCCAATGTATCACATGTGTTTTCCTTATGTGGCCTTGTGGTTGTCCTTTCCTAAAAAGGAATCTCACGAAGGGTACTACGATTATTTTTTGGGTGGATAGATCCTAATTTTTTTAGCTAGCAGTAAATCATGTTCAACAATTAATTCAACTTTATATTTTTTTTATACCACTTTCAACCTCGTCATCTACCATTACACTATTTCATATTCTATTATTATGTATTTCTACGGAATGACATTCAAGACCTCTTGAATTAAGCAAAAATAACACATGGATCCCAATTTGGAAAACAAAGGGATATATTTATGGAATACGGGATGATGATTTTTCTGATAGAAATTCCATTCATTTTGAGATTTACTTTTAGAATAAAGGAAAAGACAAGCTAAGCTTCTTTTGGCTCACCCTTTTAGTCACGAAACATCATTAGAAATTCTCATAAAATATTTTTACTTTAGTTTTCGTAATTCGAGCGATAAATTATAATTTAGAGAATTTATGTACTATTCAAATCTAGGTTCAAATTCAAAGTGAAGAGATAAGGTTTTGGCTTCGCAATAAAATACGCACTGGCTTCATAAGGGTGTGGCTTAACTTCTACTACCCATCAGAATAAAAAAAACTACTTACATTGTCTGATAATAAATCAATATTTTGGCAGTTATTTCTTGATAATTTAGTAACTTTTCGTATAACTATCCCTTGATAAATCTAGTTAACACTCTACTACAGTCCATTACTGTTCATCAGTTGGCCCTACTCTTTCATCCACGAAAGCAAGACATATAATAAAGATGTTGAGATAAACGGTTGTCCATCGAGAAAGCAACTAGTCTATTCATACATTTGGAATTTTTTGGCAAAAAGGACAAAACACTTATAACATCATATAGAGTGACAATAGCTGTGTCAACTTCATCAAATTACCATCATTTACTCGCGTGGACTTTCCCTCACAATAATGAACGTCCCCCAAAAGAACAGCCATATATCTTTAAATTTACCATAATCCTACCCGTCGCAATATTATACTAGTAGGCAAAGTGCCTGCTAGGATATGAACCAAACTGCAGATATTTTCATTTATAAATTAAAACTTGTCGGAATTAGCATCCAAGGACCGCATAGCGCAGTGGATTAGCGCGTTTGACTTCGGATCAAAAGGTCGTGGGTTCGACTCCCACTGTGGTCGTTCCTCTCTTTTTTATTATATATATATATATATATATATTTTTTTTTTTTTTGCAATTTTTCTTCCCCGTGTCGTAGAAATTCTCATCAAACTGCCCAAACCACAAAAAAGAACCCAACATGTTGGGTCTGAAGAGATCCTTCCTCTCATCTCCACCAAACCCTAATCCCCCAATCCCAAGAAGACCCACCATTTCCTTCCTTCCAATCAACAAAACCCGCTTTCCATCAAGCTCCCACCTTTTTGCCCAACAACCCACCAATGGTGGTGGCAATGGGAATGAGAGTGGACCCACTACCAATAGGGACTTCCTGAAGAACATCAGGTGGGCTGATCTTCTCCTCAACCCGGACCCGGATAACGTCTTGGCCGTTGGATTGACCGGCTTGGTGACGTGGGCCAGCGCCCAGGTCCTCTGGCAGCTCGTCCTGGTCTCCCTGTCTATTGTGGTTGCTGCTGTTAAGTACTCCTTCATTGCTGCTCTTCTCGTTTTCATCCTTATCACCCTTCTCTAATTAGCTTGAAAGATTCTGTTTTGTTAGAAAGTATAGTGTTTCATTGCTATTCGGCAATGCGAATTGGAATTCTTCATATGATGGATGTTCGTTTGTAAAGGTTGGATCTTTACCAGTGAACTGGTTCGAGTAACCAAGATGCGATTTCGCAATGGAAGTGGTCACTGACTGTTCGACGACAGGAATCTCATAGTTCCTATGATCTGAATTAGGTCTTTTTGTGTATTCCGTAGTTGAATTACATGATCCGAGAATCAAGACGAGGGTGTATCGTTCCTGCCACCAGCCATGATTCTGAACTGCAGCACAATGAGGAGCTCTGGCTCGGGTAGATTGGAGTGCAGTTGCTTGTACTGATACGATGGCTTTCCGAGCTTGTGTTAGCTAGTTTGTGGCTCCAAGATGTTATCCTTAACGGAAGATGGCGTTTGACAGGTTGGGTAGATGATGCTGAGAATGTTGGCATATCTGTCAGCTTCATGGTCTTTACTTTACAATGTCTTTTAATAGTGGATTTTGAGATGGCTTTCTTCCAACAATCTATTTCGAGAGCCACAGGGAACAGATATATCACTTTAAAAACCTTACCTGCTGACATTTCAACACGGGATAGGAAGTTCGAATAACATCCCAAAGGATAGAGGTTACTTCCATTAAAATTTTCAACAAGCGAAAATCTTCTCGACCAGAAAAGCTGTTGCTGCTACTACATACAACTAAGGTGACCAAGCCACATCAGTGCACGTCCTTGAGAAGAATTCAATTACAGTATGCACGACAAACCAAGGCTTGGATGCAGCCAGCACATTCATTTCCCATTCTAATTCTCAACGGGT
Source organism: Hypericum perforatum (assembly GCA_012979155.1). Classification (NCBI taxonomy): domain Eukaryota; kingdom Viridiplantae; phylum Streptophyta; class Magnoliopsida; order Malpighiales; family Hypericaceae; genus Hypericum; species Hypericum perforatum. The sequence continues at coordinate 15,095 of SOPF01028400.1, read as the reverse complement.
GGATACAGGGCGCTTAATCTTCACTGAACTTGATTTCTCTTTGAAGTTGGCTGAATTTCACCCACCTGATAATGACATGACATGCGAAAGATACACATGAGACAACTCGAGATACAAATGAATCAAGTGAATGCTACATCGCACTAAAAATGGCATGCCTACCATGCACTGATGCCATTTGATAGGGGCTTATCGCACCTGAGGGAATGACAATTCTATCAGTGACATAGTATGAGTGATAGTATCCCAATGGCAAGAGCAAAGGCTCAAGCAAAGAGTGAACTAGACGAAAATTATGCATGAGAAATTCCATTTCCATAAAATGACTGATTAATATTTAAGAGTGGATATGAAAATGCTACTTGCTTGAATGTTACATTTGGCATTCATGATTACTGTTTGGCTCTTGACGAGGAATAGCTAGCTAATAGCATCTTCCGTGTCTTTCTTAAGAAAAATACAGATATAGCAACTTACAACTTGTGGGCATTCGTACTCAAGACCACTAGACCAGCAGCCTCTATTCTTTTCCTTCGTTTCTGATCTCTCTTTAAGATCTTTTCTGCCAATTTCCTCTGGCCTTCAAGCGTTCTTACCTGATGACCACATCATACCATTCAGCTCCTTGTTTATTAGACAGTAAGAAGTGCTATTGCACATGAAATTAAAAGACTAAAACGGAAAGAAAAAAAAATCTAATATTACAAACTTTAACCCAAAAAATCTACGATTACTAGTTTCACCCAGATAACATACTGAAACTAAATAAGCACACATCTAAAAGCTTATGCAGAAAAAGAAACTTTGCAGTTTGTATCAAAACAAAACAAATGCAAAATATAAAAAACAATCTCCCTTCGTTCAAGTGACAAATAGAAAATAGAAATCTCCAAATTCATCTTTCAACAATGAAAAATCACCTTACTCTGTCGTCTTTGTCCAATTTGAACCCAGTTAACTGCTGGTTTAAACCAAGAATTATAACCTTGCCACCTGCACATCCCATCTAAAAAGAAATGAAAATATAATAAACATGAAGGGACCATGAATGAATAAAGATAGTACAGAAACCACCTGATTGAGTGGGCCGAGTTGGGCTGGAATTTGTAATAGAAGGCAATTTATATGTCGACAATTTTGGGTGGGCCGTGTTCCACGTTTTTATTTCCTAATTATTATTTTTTAATTAGGAGTATTGTCTGTCTGTTTTATGTTTTAGCTAGTAAATATTTTATAGTATTTTGAATTGTACCAGATACAATATCCCATAGGTTTTTTTTTTAGAATCCTAATCTATTACGTGTTAGAGTTAGGATTTGAACCCATGACCTCTCCCCACCCTACCCCACCTAATTTCAGTGGACCAAATAGTCTCTGGCATATCCCGTAGGGTATTTGATATACAGGCATTAAGGTCTAATTTATCTGGACTGTTCTACTCAATCTAACGAATACCCACCCAAAAAAAAAATTTAATCTAACGACTGGGAATGCTCTTATAGAGTATTTGAGCCAATCACATATAATCTAACTAAAATGCTCTTCTAGAGTATTCGAGCCAATCCCAATATAACTAAAAATGCTCTTCTAGAGTATTCGAGCCAATCCCAATATAATCCCCTAACGACAAATGTGTTTCTAGAGAATTCTACATAATAATAAAGAAGTTTACTAATATCTTCATTACATAAAAAATACAAGAGAAACCTAGATAATTAAAGAGTAATTCCTATTGCTTTGCACCAATTCGAGGGTAATTATTACACAATATTATTTTTAAATTAAAAGTATCAATCTAATCACGTATAGTGACTCCGCATAGAAATGAAAATGAACATAATTTGGTAGGATCTAGATCTAAATCGTCACCCTCTTTGGAGGTATTATTAGAGAGTATGGTTGGATTCGGTACATATTAAACAAATCAGTTTGTACCATATATAATTTGAATATTTTTTATGCGAGTTTTATGCGGTAACGACATATGTATTTTTTTTTTTGAGAAAAACATTTTCTTCATACAAAATTGACCCACGTAATTTTTTCTACTTTGGTCCCATAATTTTTAAATTTTGGAAATTCTGGATATATATATTTTTCTATTTAAAAAAATAACAATTTTTTATGCGATAATAATCATATGAAGTTTTTTTCTACTTTGATCGAATGATTTTTAATTTTTTGTCAAATAATTTCGTCCGTACCGTTCAAAATATACAATTCGTGACCCTATTCACCCCTTAGATTCTTACGTAGTTACGTTGTCCTACTGATCTATATAATTTAAATTTTATATAAATTTCAAAGTTAAACTCTATTATTCAAGAAAACATAGAATATTAAAAAATGTGAATGCAGTCGATTATATCATTAGAAAACAAATCAATATAGAGAATCAAAGAAATTCCAAGTTGGGTAGATGTGATTACAAGCTTGGTTTTAAGTTAAGTAATTAATATATTTATATTATTTCACAAACTCTGTATCCAACTTAGCAGGTAATATAAACATATAATATTATTTTACAAAATTGGTATTCAACTTAGTATGTAATATAGTATTATTTTACAAGCATGGTAGTCAACTTAGTAATTAATATATTTATATTATATTAATTCACAAACTCGGTATTCAACTTAATAATTAATATAATATTATGTCACAAACTTGGTATTCAACCTAGCAAATAAATATATTTATATTATATTATTTCACAAACTTGGTATTCAACCTAATCATTAATATGTATTTATATTGTATTATTTCACGAATTTGGTATTCAACTTAATAATTAATATTATATTATTTCAGAAACTTGGAATTCAACTTACTAATTAATATATTTATATAATATTATTTCACAAACTTGGTATTCAACATGGTAATTAATATATTTATATAAAAATTATCATAAAAATTTGGATATAGAATAAAGATTGTCGTCCCTATCCAGCCTTACAAAATCCCTATAAAACCCCTCCGGTACGAATGTTTCCGCTGAGCGGGGGAAAATCAAAAGGCCAAACCAAAACATTAACCAAAATATAAAAAAAGGAAACAAAACGAAACGCCTCTATTTTAGAGGCAACCTAAAAAGGCGGCAAAAGTTCTTCAAAGAAATATTTCCCCCGCTCCCCCGCCGTCCCTCTTCCCGCCTGACTTCCGATTCCGGTTTACGGACTTCGTCGAGCTCGTCCGCTTCGTCCAGTAACCGTAAATCCTCGAACTGCGGCGTATCTTATTTTTCCTCTCTTTTTTTTTTTCCTGATGTAGCTTCCGTCTGGCGGATTGATTACTGCGTTAAGTGAGTGATTGATTCGTCGATCTTATATTTTGTGCTTTCGTTTGGTGCTCTTCGATGGTTGTTGCGTTTGACGGTTATGGTCAATGTTAGTCCAGATGATTCATGATTCCCAAAGCTCGCTATAAGATTTTTAAAGTTAGATCGGAAATATTTTCTTGTGTCCGTGTTGTTTGTAACAGTTTGTGGTTTTCGATTGGAAGTATCTGCTACGAGGAAAATGCGATCTGCTGTCCGCTGTATGCAGAGAGATTGGCTATGTGGTCAAAGCGATCTGTTATCCTCTGTATGCAGGGAGATTTGTTAGAAGTTGATCTTTGAATGCTAGGGTTTAATTTGCAGAATCTGTCAGTTGTTGGTGTTCTGCTTGTTTTCCAGAGCACTTGTCAATGGCTGATTATCTGCAGATAGGTCTTTGAGCTTTGGATGCAGAAAAGTGATGTACAAGTACAACAATGGTGTATTTATCGGAAAAAAAAACTGTGACTTTATTGATCTAAAGAAAAAATGTTTGTTGACATTGGCTAGCTCTGGAAAATGAATGGCCCGGTATTGAGCATGAACATGATATCATTTTGAGATACAACAGCATCTACATCTAGGATTTTAACTTATCATTGAATGCCTAGAGTTTTATTGGAATTTTCTTCTCTCCTCTATGATGAATGCTACAACAATGTTGTTAGTCTTACATCTACCATCTTCCCTAATCTGCTCTGTTTGTTTGGTTAGTTTTCTTGCTAGGAGCTTCTCTGCATTATGGACCGTCGGTCATTTTTTGTCGTTCTTTTCCTTTGCCAGCTTGCTTGCTGAAAAGTGAAGCCTGGCGACTAGAGGTCGGGGTGCCCTTGTCTCCTGCTCAAAACCTCTCACACAAACAAATCCTGCAGAGGTACCAGTTGAGAAGGTAAAGCTTGTTGTTGCTCAAACCATTGATAGATTCTGGTGACTAGCTATGGATATTAGCTAATATGTATGTTCGGGCCATCTATTTGGAATTTAAACAGTGGTGTGTCAAAAGTTGCTACTGACGCATTAAGCAAAAAAAAAAAAAAAAGCTGCAACCGATGCATGAGAATTAAGTCAGTTGGATTCACAATCAATCTAAGTTGGTAATCCAAGGTCCTAACATTTTAGATTGATGGTGTCAGATTTGCAAACTGTTTAAGTTCCAGTTTTATCTTGACATATCTCTCACCATTATCTGTTTCATTAAAAGTGAATTGATGATGTAAAAAACAGTTAGAATTGCTTTTGAAAATATGATAAACTCAAAATTCCACTTTTCCTTGATATCCTTCGGAGGAACATCCTCCACTTAAGGCTAAAATATTTTTTGGTAGACGAAGGGAAAATATTAAACTGAGCGCATACCTTTCCAGAAGCATTGCTGTATTTCTCCAGTTGAGAGTCCTGTTAGCGAGGGTCATTTTTCATGAATTAGTATATCTTTTTCGCGTCTAATTTGCCATCAGAGAGGAGAAGGACAATAGGTGGTGTCATCCTTACCCCTAAATATTGATTGAGTAGATGATCCAAAGTTAACCATTCGTCTTGGCAAATTCCATATCCATGCTCTCGGAACAGTGATTGGGTCCATGCTTGATTTGTGATCAGCAAAAACCTGCAAGTAGATATAGGTAATTGGGAATTATGTTCTTTTGCATTTAATTATCATTTTATGTCATTGTAGGGCTGAAAGACATTTAAGGTCATCCTTGTCAAAATGGTCCTCTGCTACTGCCAAGAAGAGTGTTATATGATGCAAGTTTTTTTATTACAAAATTTGTGAAAGCGTCCGGTGGCTATAGAGAACAATTTCGCTGGACAAAGAGAGTATACCTCATTGACTTGAAAGTATGTGCCGTTGAGAGGGAATCTTCCTTTCATTGCTGTCCGACAAGGTATCTACACACGGGAAATAATCTGTCAGCTGCACTAACTGACAGTTGTACAATATGCACTCCTACGAGGATATATTACTAACCAGCAATGTCCCTCTGACAGTTTCAGAGTTGGCCTCCCTGATACCATTGCACAAAAAGCATGTTCTGTCATTGCACAATTTGCCTGGTTCATGACACTCGCATTCTTGCCCTGGCTGCTGAATTGTTTCTGAAGTCTCTCCTGAGGAAAGACCGTAGCAGGTATGCTTTCGTTAGATGGTAGTTTTCTTTTTCTTGTTAGATTAGCAAAATTACCATTGAGAACATAATTACATCAAATTTTAATTGATCAACCAAAAGAAAGACCCCAATCACTACAAGCTACAACGATAATTAAATCTATGAGAAGCTATTGGTTCCCTTGAATTTGTTTCTGTTTCCAGTCAAGGGCTTATTTAGCCTGGGAAGCTTTTTATCTAGTTTTCCTTAAACAGAAGAAGCAAGATCCAATATATGATATTTCCAGCTTACCTGGTGACCATATTGCAAAAAGGTATGGGCTGGGATCATCAGTTTCTCGCCTATCCATCTGTATTTTGTATGAGATGGTCATAAATATTATTCAATTGGTTGCAAAAAATGTGACTACTTAAATGGAAATGAGACAACTAACCCCTTCAAGGAGAGGGTGTGAATCAGGAAGTTCATACCTGCGCAGGAGACATTAGAGAGTTGTTAGATCCAAACAAATATTTTCTTCATGTATTTTTGTTACAACATAATGATTGTGTGATCATCTCCGTTCTTAAATATTTTAATTTCCCGTTGCAGGACCTTGTGGGTTTTCTGTACATAGTTCTGAAATAAGCAATTAAAAAATTCTTGGTTTTGGCATCTCTAGACCTGATCTATATTGGTGCACGATGATTATATTAATTCTGTTTTCCTTCGAAAGGAATTACTTACACTTGATGCTCTGTACGCAGACGACTCACATTCTTCAGTTTGGCCATAGGTATGGAAGCACCATTTGAATGTATAACGACCAATGCCCTGGACATGTCACCTCCTTGCATAAAATTCTGTACGTTTTCGGTGAGTTGTTCCATGTTGAGGTTGATGCTGGGTATTTCATCGGAATATTCAGAAACTGCATCCTCGATGTCGCTCTCTGTTACTTGATATTCTTCTTGCTCTGGTGATGCTGGCTCTTCAATAATAGGTATGCAGCTGTCTGCTCTTTTGAACAAATTGTGAACCGCTTGCATCAATGGCATATGATTGTTTACCATGCCGGGGTTTCCCAGATTGTTCTGGGGAGATATTGAAGTTGTAAGACTCTTTTCTTCTGGACCAGGTAGTGCAAGTCTTGCGCTACATCAAATAAAATTTCAGAATCAGCTTGATTTCGTGATAAATGACTGTTACTCTCTATGGAAAATGGCAGGTGCGGACCTCTTTTATCATTTAGTTTTTCTTGTATTTGTTGCAGCTATTCGCATTCTTGTTTGTTTATTACTTTATTTCCCAGTATTACGTTGTAGCTAAATTCTAGGAGCATTATCAAAGTACTTGGACAAACCTTGCAAAGGCACTAGCAAAGTGTCTGCATTCAGCTCTCATGGGACATGCGTTGCAGTTGGGTCTGCTTTTGGTGCAAAATACCTGCATGGATTACAAAACTTGAATTTTATCAAGTTATTCAGAGTAAAACAGACTTGAATCATCATAAAAAATTTCGATGAAGATTGCGTTAGATTTTACCTTTCCAAATGTGATCAACTGATAATGTAGTTCGTACCTGCACCAGGACACGTGTAAACATATTTATTTTAGTTTTCAATGTGCTATGCATTTAGTTTTTTTTCTTGTCCATGCAAAGCGTTGATTGCTATGCACTCGTTTTCTACTTCTTCATGCATAAACTTGTCAATGACTGCAGAGGAATAGTTAAGTGATTACAATGTTCGCTGATCAAGTTTGCACAATCTTGGCCACAGATACTTTTGAACAGTCTCGAGCACTGGATACCTGCAGATAGTGCCGTTAGTATACGAGTTATGGATAACCAGACAGATAGTTTGGGGCTGAATGCCACTTACAGTTCTAGGAGGTGTAACTGCAGAGACTCTGGTAGTGGTTGGATAGGGACCCATCCCAACCGAACTGCTATTCGACCAACATTTGTATCAACCTGCAAAGTAGTTCAGCATAAATCATGTTGATTTCAGAATGCAAGCTTTACTTTGGTCCACAATTTATCGTAGTTTACTTGGGAAGCCTTACTGGGAATGCTAGATGATGAAGTGTAAGAAGGCGAACACACTCCACACTTTTTAAACCCAACCCTCGAACACTTAGCAAGTAATCCCTGCAAAATTGAGATGTTAGGAACATCATAACTTGATTCCGTTTGATCTAGATGTCCCCAAGTCATTGGCTTTGTAATTCTGCTGAAGATGAAACAACTGTACATAGAGGAATGATTGCATTTGAGCTGTCTTACTTTGCCTTTTCAGGAGGAACATCTCTCAACCATTCAAGATCAATGGCTCCATGGTCTTGGACCAAGCGATCAAGGAACTCCTGCAATATACAAAAGACATGGTAATTGTTTCTGTAAAAAAAAATTAGATACATGCACAATCTGTTCAAGGCCATACCTTAATTCGTGCTGCTAACATGTTGTTCATCCCTCTTTCTTTGATGGTTTCAGAAACTTCACTTACACTTGCGGATCTTAGCGCTTCATAGTCAAGTGAATCCATTGTTTCTGTGCTTCTTTCTCTTACTCCATTCGTTGCCTGTGCCTCCTTTCGCAAGCTATCCCAATCAACTGCATTTCTACCACTTGTTTTTCCCTTTTTGGCTGTCAGAGGCTCTTTACTCGCACCAGCTGTCACCCTTCCCGTACTGTAAAGCTCTGGTGTTTGTTGCTGCGGTTTATTCCCTGTTTCTAATTTCTTATCTGATACTCGAATTTCGTCCTCAATATCAACAGTATCTCCTCTGGGATTGGAAATATTTTTGTTCAGACTCCTCTGGTTTCGCCGTGCAGCTGGTGCTCTTGCAAGATTTGTGGGATTGATAGAGAATGCGGTCTCTGAATGGGACGTTTCCTCTTCTGCAACAATCTGGGATTTGTGAGGAGGGTGCAAATTAGTTTGCTTATACTGTTGTGGTTCGTATAGCAAACAATTTGTGCTGGCTGTTTGGATAGTTTCATGACTCGGTCGCTCCCATTGGAGGGCTGCCATGTTATTCATCATCTTGGAGGTTTGTCTGAACCCTTTGCTGTCGATGGTTGTGTCCTTTTCTTTTCTCAATGTGGAAGAAAGTAAAGGAAAAGAGGACATACTTTCTTCTGCATAAAACCCCAAACCTTCTTGTAGAACCTCTGACTCTGCTGTTGTATGGCAACCATCATTGCTGAAAGGGAACACTGATCTTTGCATCTCTGAAAAGATACCAAATGTTGGCCGAGGGAATGTGCATGAATCTTCATGTCTATTAAAATTATTCATCCTTGGCATCTGCATCCGATCTATCAGGATTTCTTGTTGATTCTCTTTCCAGGATTGCCCATGAAGTAGCAAGTCACCAATAGAACCGCTGTGATTTTCTTCAAACAAGGTGATATTTTTCAGATGAAGATTGTTCGATGAAGAGAAATCAAGGCTTGTATTGGGGTTGCATCCACTGGCAAGCTCTTCTGCTTCTGAGTTTGAGCCCGAATGAGAACCTACACCTCCAGTGGCTTGGATGATAATTGAATCAGAGGAACCTTGTGATGATAATACTTCTTCCTCTTGATTCTGACTATATACCCCTGCTATGCTAGAATTTTCTATCCATGGGGTCTCATAATTCTCAAAGAATGATGTTGGTTCATTCAATGTTAGGTTGCTTTGATCCGAATGAGAACTAGATAACAACTCCTCAATCCATTTGATAGTTTCACGTGTTTCCTTGCTGATATCTGGCTGTTTAAACATCATGCTCGCCGATTCTCTCCCGCTGGTATTATTTCTTGTTGACTTGAGAGGAAATCTTGCTGCTAGAGACATGAAAGCTGAGCTGCAACATGAAGATAGTAGAAGATGTTGGTCAGTTCTTGTACAGTGATTTATGCTGATGATTTAGGTTTTGAAGTAGAGCTGCAAAGTTAACCAAGATTACAAGTTACCTTGAGAGGTGGTCCGAAACATTTTGAGTGAGGAAAACTCCTATCACTGAGTCAACTACGGATCCCTTCCATTTTGAGAACCGCCTATCTCCTGTATTTAACCACAAAGGTGAGTTTAGTGTTATGAAAAACATTTTTGTGGAACTGGGAAAAGAAAAAAAGTTAGGTAGGTAATGCTAGCATCTTTATTTATTCACCATGATTTTAAAAAATGATAATTTCAACGATGATGGTGTGCTGCAGAGTAAGATTCTTGAATGTCATTTCATATCGGCAGTAGTATATGTCTGTTCTTATGCACGAGTACTAGGCATCAAGATTAGTCTACACACTAATAAGTACACTTGATAGCATTCAGGAGTTATTTGATAGAGGGTTCAATCTTATGGTTCTTTTGTAAGATCACTCTGATTTTGAAATTTATACTACTGTGACTGGTTATTTGAGGCTTTTTTTTGTTGGGTCATTTGATTGCTTATGTGGTTGTGTCCTATCATGAACCGTGTCACATGTGCTTGTTCAATATCATCACCTGATGCACAAAATTGCTTATGTGGTTCTTTAGTACTAGTCACGAGAACAGCATATGATGAGAAAGCATACCTTGTACAAGATGCATTCTTGCGATAAATGACTCCGCTCGCCCATGAAAGATTCGTCTCTCTTCCTCCCACCATTTCTCTTTCTCCTTATCCATGTTTCCAGGGTCATCACTTTCTCCTTTTGCCATCAACAGCTTCCATACTCTCTCTGACTCTTGGTCAAGGTCTACCTTCGGCCTGGGCTTACGCTTCTTAACTAATTCCGATCCCTCATAAGGAACGATTGTCCCAACCCCTTTATAGAGAACAAGAGCATTCTGATCCTTATTTTCTTCTTCAGATGTCCTATTACTCAGATGGAGATTTGCCATCCGAGATATGATTTCTGCTTCCACGGCAGAGTCTACTGCTTGTTCATCTCCATCTGCACATATAACAAATAGGTCATAGAATCATAGACACATACATAAGTCTAGACTATTACTACGTAATCCTGCACATTATTTAAATTTCTACTGAAGTTTGATGTACCTTTTTGGCTGGTATATTGTTCTATAGGAGCTTGTGGAAGACCCTTTTGTTTATTCATCTTGTTGATGTTTTCCTTTTGGTTGAGTGCAGGTTCTGTTGATGCACTTGCATGCTGATGTTTCAGCATGTCTGTATGGCAGGCTGTCGATAGAATCTGATCTTTATGTGTGCCCCTTGCTTCTGGATTTGGCTGTAATATGTCGTTTGTTCTTGCTTCAGCAAAGTTTGGAGGTTCTGAAATCGCACTGCATTTTACTGTCCTCTCTGTACTGTTATATGCTTCTGGTGCAATGTGAGACTCTGACACAGTATTCCTTGCAAGCAACCATCGATCATAGCTGGTCTTAGAGTTTCTATCATTCTGCCTGTGGTTGACTGCATCCCTCTGTGCATATGTATTACTCTGAAATGCAAAACCAATGGCATTAGCTGCTTTAACCGAAGATGAGCTTGAAGCTTTGGCAGCTTTTGCATGAGAAGACATGGCACTTTCCCCAGAGTAACCTATAATTGGTAAATTGTACGTGTTCTCCGAACAAGTTGTACTAGCAAGTTTCTTAAATTGCCAATGATCATCTCTGTGCACCAAGACAGAGCCCTCGGAGTTTGAATTATTACCCCCTGTGATGTCAATTTGATGGTGCTTTCTCTTTGAGCTCTGACCTCCAATTAGATGTGAGGACATCCTTGGTACAGATTGAAAATTTGTGTGTCTGAGTAGTCCCTCTGTCATGGAAATGCCATTGTCAGTAGTTGGACCGTTCACTTCTTCATGCTCTCCTTGGGCTCTGTTGGCTGTTGTTTGCCCCGCTGACAGCTTTATCCCGGCACTTCTAACATTATCCGAAGAATGGATGTGGTGAGCTGAGACTGAAGGATGATGGATGCCATGCAGTAACTTGCTCAATAGGCTAATCTGTGACTCGTGGGTTCTATCCATGCTGTTTGCCCCCAAGCTTGCTTCAGTAGTTATGAAGTCGGCATTCAGATTAATCTCGTTATCCATTATCTGAATCTTTGGAGCTTCTACGGTGGCTTGTTTTTTAACTTTTGCTGGTTCCATATCATAATCCAATGCTCTTCTACACGATGTCCCTGGAAATTCACCATTTGGGTTACTGGTTTCTTCAAATGGATCAGTTTGTTGAGCTGCAGAGGCTTCACTCTTCTTCTGTTCATATATCCGTTTCTCGGTTGGATTCTCTGCATCTTCAACAACAGGCTCTTTCATGGCTTTACGAACGTACTTCCTCTTTCCAGTTTGCATTTTCTCAGAGGTGCTGGATTTAGCGGCTGCAACTTTTTTGGTTCTCTCTGGCTTGCCTTCCCTTATCACTTTGGCCCTGTGTTTCCTTCGTTTTGGTGGTTTCTTTGCTGGTGTCTGATCGAGGTCAATACCTTTCCCTCTTTCCAGACTGCCATCAACTTTTGGCTCTTCTGAAGAGGGGGAAGCAACTCCGGATGATAATGAGCTCAGAATATTTTGTAAAAGTCCATCACATTGATTTTGGCTGGATTCATATTCTGTGGGTAGGGACAAATTGCATTGTTTACCCTCCTCTCCTGTTGAACTTGGTCTTGATGTATAAGTTGCCATCGGGAATGGGATGTTTTCGAGTGCTGCACAATGGGTTGAATTTGCAGCCAACTGTGAGGAGGAAGTGCATGAATTTGCATCATTCTCCATCCTGGGTGGGGCGTTTAAATCATACCAAGGGTGGTGAGGTATCAGAAGTTCGTCTGCATCAAACAAGTAAGTCTTTAATGTGATACGAGCACTATCCGTGAAATTGTTCATAGGTTATGCATTGATTCTCCTAGTCCTATGATCTCTTATTTATTGAGATAAAATCAGGCAATGCTATTATGTTCAAGTATATAAGATTCATCGTTATGCCAATCCTATCTGACTTTGTTTCTACCTAAAGGCAAAACAGCTAAATCTTTTGAGTAAAGTCTTCATTTTCTAAGATTGATCTCTAAAAAACTTTATAACCAACTAAAAGTAAACGCTTGTGACTACAATATTTCTGTAACTTAAGTTGATTCTCGTTGTACATGAGTGTTGCTTTGAGGAATTTCTTTCCTGAATGTATCTCAGTTGCATAACCGACAAAGATTTCAAAATTGTATGGTAATGGAAGTACTTACTCTTTGATTGCAGGGATGAACTATCATGGCTCCAGTAAGTGTCTGTGGTCCAACCTTGACTTCGGTTTGAAATCAGCGATTCACCCAGACTTTCTTGACTCCGATTGACTTGAGGCTGCAAGTTTTGTGATGCTGGACATGTTGCCATGTTCAAAGTGCTCTTCCATGTTCTGTATGGAGTAGCAGCAGGAGCTGCATTATTCACTCCCAACATTCGAGCCCAAGCTAAATTCACATCTTCAGAGACTGGTTGCCAAATTCCAACAACACTGCTGCTCAACCTGCCTCGTCAATGTACAAGGAATGTATTTTGGTCCAAAAGTTACTAAAACAAAAAAATTTCATTTTTTACTTTGTACTAAACCAATAGATTGAACCTGAGGTGAGTTGTCGACTGGTACAAGTTCACATGCATTCCTTGTAAAAACTTTATACCCTTTCGTTTATTAATTTGTATGACAAATGGCGAAACGTACTTTTCTCTGAGCTTAAGTGGGGAAGCAGACTTCGTAGAGTAGCATTTTTTTATAGAAAAATTTGACACTATGGTCTGAATCCTAAAATTTATTAAATTCTCTCGATCCTTCTTGAAACGACAACTTCAACAGAAATTGTTGTATAAATGACATAATTTGAAAGGGACCAACAGCCAAAAAGAGAAGTTAAGCGCCTTAGTGGCTGTAACGTGCCATGCATACCTGCTGTTTGCTGCAGAAGCATCATGACCATCGAAATGGTTAGCACTGCTTCCCATCCTGCTAAGCTGGCTAGCGAAATGGTCAACATTGGTGGCCATCTGACCAAGTGAGTTACCAAAATGGCTGGCATTGTTGCCCACACGACCAGTTTGGGTGAACTGTAGTTTTGCTGAGGTTCCAGCTTGGCCAATTTGAGGAACCACCACTGTATCAATTTGCCTGGGTTGAGCTATCCCTCGACCTTTGTACATTGGCAACTCCTGTATGTTTCTACCGGGTACGCCCACCCCTTGCCAGTTTCCCTGATTCAATTGGTTTCCTTGGCTCGCAGCTGGCATTGAATTGAACCTCACTGGAATGGGCCTCTGCGGAGTCGCTGATAACCAAGAACCCATCAATCGCATTTCGTTCTCATCACGAGCAGGCATTCCGGGTGGGAATGCACGTCTTGGATCCATTCGTAGATGAACAGACTGCCTCCTGGCACTTCCTTATTCTCTCACTTTCTAATTTCAGGATTCATAACGCCTTTGCTTCGACAAGCTGTAATACACCACAAAATAAGCAACTTCAGATACTCTTTTTTATCTTTCTTAATAGCTAGCTCATTGACCTTGAAACTTACTACAAAATTTCCCTGAAATGTAATTCACCAGAATCAAAACAGAAGTTGTAACTGACTTTCCCTATATACAAAGAGAGCAACAAATGGCAAAGGCTATAAATGCAGGTTCAGGGAATCGTTTCCAAGATAGGAAAGAAGAAAAGAATATAATTCGAATAGGTACCCACTTTAATAGAGTTGAAGCAACGAGTATCCGAAAATTTGATTAAAAACAGGATAAAGAGTACATACAATCAATTCTCAATTGAATGAATTTCAATTACGCTTTAAAAGGGCTTTGATTCTAGGTGCCAAGAACACACTATTGGGCAATCTCTCTAAAAAGATCTTCTCTGGGTTGGTAGAAGAAATGGACACCCATTCTGAATTGAATGAGAATGAATAAGAAAAAAAGAATTCTGTGAATTGGAATTGATTTCCAGTTCAGCTTACCCACCATCCGGTTGCAGTGAGTCAGCTCAACCAAGTCAATGGCGGAATTGCCCCGCCAATATTCCTTTGCCGAAAACAAGGTGAAAGCAAGTGAGAGAAAACATGTCCAGAGAGAGAGAGAGAGAGAGAGAGAGAGAGAGTACAAATTGTTTAATGCTTTTTATACAACGTGAACTTTTTTGAGGACCATCTAATGATTTTTATACTATGGTGGTGCACACAAATTTAATGACGTGCCTAATATTTTGAAAAACTCTGGTTTTTTATTTTCATTTAAAGCCTTGTTTTCTTCCTTGGTAAAAGATTAATTCCCAGATATGATCCATCAAATTTTGGGGGAAATAAGAGATTTCGGCTTTTTGTGAAAAATAAATGTGTGCGTTTTATGATGTTGCAAAGGGGAACTCCCCGAATTGAGCTGTCGATTTACGTTTGTATTAAATTGAGTTCGTTGAATGCGTGTGAAACAAAGATTGTTTACCTTTGGGTAAAAGAGATTCCAAAGGGAGCTCTCGCCGAGATAATATGATTTTTTAAATATATTTTTAGTGTAGCCAAATAAATATATTCTAAGAAAATTAATAATTTCATCAATAATGTAATAATTGAATATAAAATTATTAATGGGAGATTATATATGAAAACTTTGTTAGAGAACAACATAACAACAATCTATAAAATTTTGAATAAAACATTTACTATCATTATCGCCTCGACGACACGGCTAAGATTAGGACAAAGGT
>SOPF01028399.1:270491-301570 GCA_012979155.1 Hypericum perforatum | reverse complement strand
AACACTAAGAACACAGGACACGGAAAGTTTGAGAAAAATCTGATGAGAGTGGAATTGAATGATCCATCCAACCACAATAGGAAGTGAGCCTGCAGGTTTACAAGACAGAGAGAGCTCAGGTTAGTTTCCGATGCCATTGCCTGGAATTAAAGCTGGGGTTTAATGTCCATAGTTTCAACCTTTCTTGGATGTAATATCAGAAATACACATACCAAAAACTTCATAGCAACGCACCACAATTTCTTACTAACCCAGCACTCTTTTCACTTGCGCACATCCTGGGTAACTAAGGGTAAAATGTCGCGAATTGATAGGCCAACTTTTGTGGCATTACTAACGCGGCATTTTATCCTTAACTATCATGTGCCTAACTATGGCACTGCAAATCTCAAGGGACATATTTCACCGGGGCTGATAGAGAAAGTTAGTTAAGAGATTGAAAATTAGAAGAAAATAATTAAGTGTAATGGCATCTTACATGGACTAACAAAGAAACACTACGAATAAAACCCTACCAAACCAGAAAACAGCAAAAACGTCTCTGGCGACCACTATAATGCAATCAAAATTTACCATCTTATGTCGTTTTAAAACAAATAATTTCCATGTTTTATTAGTTGACTTGACTTTTTTTGTGATAGTTGAGACGAATTTGATTGAATTGAGTATCTCTTTCTTCACCCCAACCAAAAGGATGACCCACTTCCCAATCGTATTAGTTTCTCAAATTTTTTTTTAGAATCTTAATCTATTAAGATTGTCAGGATCGAACCCTGGACTTCACCCCACTCCACTTCACCCAAATGCCACTGGACCAAATGGTCACTCGGCTGGTAGTTTCTATATTGACTTGTTATGTAATTATCAATTTACAAGAATTGTTAGGTCAATTTGGTAATATTTGACTGTGACAGTTAATTATAGAATGACGTATGAGTAAGTTAAATAATTATAAAAATAAAACTAAGGTTAGTGAGTCATTCTAAAAAAAATTATTTCCTAAACAACATATTCTATTACAATAAAATTAAATTAATCTGTTATTGAATAGAATATAATATATTCAAATCTTGTTATATTTTTATTTTATTAGACTAAAAAATCAAATTCACCGAAGAAAACTATAAATTGGTTGCCTTGGCTTTCGTCCCTAGAAAAAAGTAACCAGAAGTCTTCGCTCAATTTTTTTTCCGGAAGAAGTCATTATCTTCATGGATATAAAATGGACAAACAAAAATTTAATCTAAGCCTTGTTTTTTTTTTTGGAAAAACATCATCTTCGTTAACATGAACAACCATTTGAACTAAAATTCGACTGTCGTGCACATAAATTAAAATTTGTCTCATTTGAACAAAATCAGTGAAACAACCTACAAATATTGTTGCCTCTCATTCAGTTGGATCAGAGACTAATGCGTGTATTGATCATGATGACTTCTCGTTAATTTTTTGCCGTAAAATAAAAGTAACGATTTCGTGTTTCAAGACTAAATCTAAGATAGTAAATTTTTTTTTGGTTGAATTGCTTTTGTATTTCAAGAAATTAAAATATAATTAGATTTGAATATACTCTATTTTATAATTCAGTTTTTCTTATGATTTAATATATTATTTAGGGAATAGTCAATAATGAATCAATAATGCCTTGATTTTATTTCCATAATTATCTATGCTAGTCATATATCATCCTACTAATTCACTTGTAACTTTTGGTTTAGTATGTCCATACTTTTGGTATAAAAAGACTACCATAAAATTTCTGGTGATATATGCAGAATTTCCATAATTTAGGATATTTTGTAGAAAACACCGTAACACAAATGTTGTTTAAACCAAATAGAAATCAGCCTTATTGGGTCGAGATCAATGATTCTTCAACATATAAATTCTCCGGAGCACATTGCAATGTGTGAACTGTGAAGGCCCAAAAATAATTATAAGCGGAAAACAATACGACCGTACTACAAGCTATCTACACAACGCAGTGTAATTAGACCATCACAGGGATGGCTGACCGGTCGGCCGTTCCCTGAATATGACCAAAAAAGAGTGAAATTATTTGTACAAGTGATCACCTATCAGTAGACTTCCACGTTCCACTTCTCTGATTTCTTCAATTGCCTTTTGTATTCTAGCCAGTCAATTCCTGGAGAAACATCAGAAAAGCATTAAGGGCGGTTATCGATTCGTTGGATTTGGAGATTCTAACATTCTCGGAAAAAAAAAACAAAGATTGTGATGGAGTTAAGTTGTTCATACCCTCTTTAGCAGCCAAGTCAACCATAATGTCATCAATTCCCTTCTCCATTCCCTTGAGTCCACACATGTAAACGTAGGTGTTGTCCTTCTTCAAGAGCTCCCATAGCTCAACGGCATACTCGGCCATTCGGGTCTGGATGTACATCTTCTGGCCCTCGGCATTGGTTTGCTCTCTGCTCACCGCGAAGTCGAGCCTGAAGTTATCAGGTGCCTTCTCCTTCATCTTCTCGAACTCCTGTTGAAGTATCAAATCATTGTTTCACGTCATGTTACTGTTTTTCCGAAGAGATTTATGAACAGGAAGCAAAGACTCGGTTTTGCAAGCCTCACCTCCTTGTACAACAATGAGCTGCTTGTTGGGACACCCAAGAACAGCCATGCCAATCCTTCGAACTGCATAAATTTGAGCGGAAACAAGTTTAACTTGGCATAATCTATGCAAGGAAGAAGAAACATCGTATGATCGGTGATCGGCTAATGCGAGATATCAGTCTTACTACCTTGTAGTCATCATACTTCTCAAAGAACATTTTCCACAGGAATGATCTGAATGGGGCAATGCCGGTTCCAGTAGCGAGCTAGAAATCAAAGGAAAGACACATTAAGTCTGAAACGAACGCGTGATCGGGTAATCTAGCAATCAATATTGGAGGTCCAGTTAATTTGCATATTTCAAGTTGCATAACAGGAACAAAGACGATACCATGATCACGGTAGCATTGGGATCTTTCGGCATAAGCATTTCTTTCCCCACAGGTCCGGTAAGTTTCACTTCAGCACCAGGTTTCAAGTCGCCTGAGTTCCAACAGAGCAAAGCAAAATGTAAGACAATGCCAAAGATCTATAGGTGTTAATGGAAATCAATTTGCAGACAAACAAATAGAGCGTCGAGGGCTTACACAGGAAGTTCGAGCAAACTCCTTTGACAACTTCACCGGCGTCATTGGTATATACAAGCCTCTTAACACAAAGAGAAACCTGAGAAAAGACGACAAGTTAGCCCACAGATGGACTCAAACAGCCGGGTGCAACAAGATACAAGGGAAACACGCTTGAAATCGATGAAGCAAATATCAAATGCAGTAGCTTTTAGAAGTAAACCAACAAGGGCTTCATCCGAAAAGTAGAGAAAAGCCTACAGTTTTGGAGTCTCCAAAGTCACCAAGAGCACTACTGGCGATAGAATATAATCTCAACTTGTGAGGCTTTCCATTCTTGTCAACTCCATCAGCAATCACCCCTACTGATTGCCCTTCTCTGTAAGGGATCTCTCCTATGTACATAACACCATAAAAAATATTAACACACAATTCGGAAAGACCGCACTCTTAAATATGGCCCGACAATGCTCGGAAAAGGTTAAAGGGAAAAGGGGACAAACCCTCGGTGCTAAAGACCATGTGCCAGGTTTCACCGGGGGCATCGTCGCCGGTGATCTTGGTGTTCAAGAGGCACCTACCGGTGTACGGGTTCTTGGGCTTGAACTTGTTAACAACTATACCTTCGTCCTGCTTCTTGGACTCCTTCACTACCTTGACAGGCGCGTCAGTGGTCACCTGGGCCCTCACAGAGACCACTCTTCCGCCGGCATAGTAGCAAACCGGAACCTGACATGTCCGCTCCGACCAGTGTCTCAAACGTTAGTATGCTTCACCAAACAATAAGCAAGCAATAAATTGGAATTTGTACTACATAAATATTTGACTAAAAAATAGAGTTGTACATTTGACCAACGAGTTATCTTTTGTCGGAATATTATAACTCAAATGTTTAAAATCAATAAGTGAATATTTTATGATTATAAATAAGCACAACACGGTGTAGTTATTTCCGATGTAGGATTCTCTCCGACACATGCAACGTTATTTCGACTGAAAAATAGAGTCGTGCATTAGTGATGTTACCTTGTTCAAGGTAATCGAGGAGGAGAAGGATCTGGAAGAGAGGGAGGTGGACTTGGTAGAGGCAGGAAATGAGACTGCAGCGGTTACTGCAGTGGCCATGATGATTCCGTACGAACAGAGGAATGGATTGAGGAGAAGGAGAAGAAGGAGAAGAGATGATTTTGTGAATATTATTTATTTTTGTTTGGCAATGTATATGGTTTTTTTTTGGGTTGTTGATGTTGGTGGGAGGTTAGGAAAGGATCATGTTATTGCGTGGACGAGATTTCGGGGAAATGCAGTGGTTCTTGTGAGGATAAGTCTCTGTGTCTGCTCTCTATGATTTGTATGATTCTCATCTATTGTCACTCTCTCCGTTTTCTTTTATTGTCCGAACTAATTTAAAGTTTAGATTTTTTTTAGTTATGCTATATAATTGTCACTCTCTCTTCATTGGCCACTCGTTTTCTTTTGGTGATTTTTTTTCGGCTCTAGTGTAGCGGCCAGTGGAAGTGAACAATTTTAGTTGCTTTTTGTGAATTTTGTTTGGAAATTTATTTTCATTTAAGATAAATTCTAGTCTGGATCCAGCATGTAAATAGCATGTAACTTAGAGGGCTTCATTTTTTTTTTCCACTACAATTTGTTTTAGAAATACACAGATATTCTTATAGCTGACAAATTATTATTTGAATAATTTTTTCGGTGTAGTTTGGAGAACAATTAATTAAAGAAAAAATTATGAAAAAACTCCTCTCATAATATTGTATATGTGATTTTTTTTATTTGTATTCAATTCTTTTGGAGTATTATTCCTAATAAAAGCGATGTCTAACAAAAGAATTATATGTCACACGTGGAAATTTTTTAAATTGCATAGTAGTGGTGACTGGTGTGCAACTTGACTAAATCACTAGCCCCTAATTTGGATCAATGGGTATGAATTCCACAAAAATAAATACATCGTTACACAATTTTTACCTAAAAATTTACATGCCTGCATATTCTTCTGACACTGACTGGTTCGTATAATTCTAATCCATTTTTACTTAGTCGAAGAATGATCCACAAATGATCCATTTTCGCTCGCTTGTTGCTCGTTGAGCTTGAAAAATGGAGCAGTAAAAAATAGTCCATGAAGTGCATAGCCTTTGAATGAGCTGCAGAATTCAGTTGAGCCCCAAAGCTGGGCAACCGTCGACGACAATGCCTTTCGCAGTTGGGCAAGAAGCCAACGGACATCCATCGGAATGAATGCTGCCCCACCATCGGAGGCTCACGTGCCCTGTTCCGAGGCACAGATGCAGCGACACGGCCATAAATGCTAGTCCAGCATCGAGCGCTCCGGATAGTACGTAGTTATGACGACTCCACCAGTCGCGGTGGTACTTATAAGCTACGTATCCCGAAGCAAACCCGACAAGGATCCAAGAAATGTAGTTGACTGAAGATGCTGGCAGCATGTTCAGTGTTGCTCCAAACATTACAGGCATTGAGATCAGTTTTATCCATTGCTTGTCGGGGAAGGCCTTGTGAGCGAGCCAAACAAGGGCAGGAGCGATAGCTCCTCCTAGGAAGAACCAATTTATCGCGGAGTAATGGCCCAGATCTCCGAATATTCTGCGTGGACCGATTAGACCCCAAATGACAGAGGCGTCGTAGAATACGTGGTCGCTTGGACAAGTCCATGGACTTCCTTCTGGGAGTAATGTCCTGTCACAAAGGTCCGTGATGGTGTCCATCAGCCACCATGCTGTTCCAAGGTGTACCACTGCGGATACTATGGTACCAGCCACCTACAATAGAACAATTTCTTTGAACTGACAGGGCAAATAACTCAATTGAATGTCTGGAAACCAAAAAGAAAATGAGATCAAACAAAACTGCACCTGTGCTATGAACATATCTCTTGGAGGAATCTTCATGTAATGACCGAGCTTGAAGTCTTGCAAGAAGGTTATGGCTTGTTTCATGCTGATGTATCCATATACTTTAAATAGGATGTTTGCAACTGGATATCCAGGGTACAAATACCCTATGATGTACTCTGTGATCACATTTAGACCCGGTGTCTATAACCAAGCAAGGAATTAATAAGAAGAAGGGAAAATACATGTAAAAAAGTTGAATCAACTACATCAAAGTTGTACCTGATTTGTGGTTGCAGTGATGACTCCAATAGGAAGGGTGAAACCCAAGGCAAGACCACAAGCTAACAAGACTCCCCACCATGGCAATTGGAGCTGATCTTTGTAATACTCGCAAGCGAAAATGGTGGCAAGGACGTTCACGAATAGGATGCTCAAGAACCACCAGCCAGGGACTTGATCATACTTGGCCATGAGCTTGCTGTGGATATCCGATTCCTTGTCCTTAAGAGCAGACTTGCTCAGCTTCCATATATCTCTGCACCCTTTAAAAAGTGAGTCAAATGAATTTAAACAAGCAACTTTAAGCACCACTTGCTCATTGAACAACCATCAGAAAGAAAAATGGCGGATACCTTCCATGGAAGAGGAAAACATGAACAATAGTTGCGGTGAGGCATGCGAAATTGAGTCCATATACCATCGCGAAGATGGTGCTGAGGTACAGAGGG
This sequence comes from Hypericum perforatum, assembly GCA_012979155.1. NCBI lineage: Eukaryota > Viridiplantae > Streptophyta > Magnoliopsida > Malpighiales > Hypericaceae > Hypericum > Hypericum perforatum. The sequence goes on along the minus strand of SOPF01028399.1, from coordinate 294,829 downwards.
CCTTCGCGCTCATATGCATCAAGGTCAATCCGAAAGCTCGTGTCAACGATCCTAGAGATATTGTACTTCTGCCCAGCTGATGTGAACAGGCCATCCGAAAATAAGGGAAACGTCTTCGCCTTGTAGATGTCCAGCCAATAAGCAGCAGGGGTGATCACGTACATGATGAGGACGAATCCGCCGGCTACATTGGCTGTAGCGAACCATGGACTAGCCAGTGGACTCCCGAGGTAGGAAGATATAGTGGCCCAATCGAGCCCCACAGTGGCAATGCCGAGTCCTCGGAGCCCTGAACCAAGCTGATGCGCGAGGACAGAGGCAGGGAAGATCCAACATATCCAGGATAACGAGGATAGCTTGGGAAACAGGTAACCTGGCAGGATGAAGTAAGCGAAGCTGCAGATGAAGGCAATGATGAAGAACTGGTTCCTTGTTGTTCCTCCCTTTGGCCTCTCCTCTTTCTCGTGCAATGCCCTGTGGTTCCATAACATCCAACCCCCAACTAATGTATCGTGTCATGATATTAAACAAACATTATTAAGAGTAAATCCTGTTTATAAATGAATTACTTCAAAATAAATAGTTTTTTTTTATCCGGACACTACTAATACAGACTTGAATCAGACTAAACTCGTTTAACAAATATATAACATTAATGCGTTATCAAAACTCGATTATCAGTACATATTTATTCTTAATAAAATAAATACGTTTATTAAAAGTAAATCATGTTTCATTAACAAGGTATATTTTGAATGAAGAAATTTATAGTAGTCCATCTATAATATATATGTATATATATAAATATATATTTAATTTTGTGATGAACTTTACAAGACTCACTTTCTCTTAACTAAAATTATATTAAAAAAACTATAATACGAATATCATAGAGATATCCTCCAAATTACTCAAAGTCGCAATGGGACACATTTATGCTTCAACTCCACGCTAGTATGAATTAAAAAAATAGTCCAAACCTAAATATTAAATTCGGATTCCTTTATGAAGAATTGACTTTTTTAAGAGTAAAAAACTAAAAAAACTGGATCAGAGGTTACCTGAAGAGGGAAACCTGGACGAGGTTCTGAGGCCACCACATGGACGCGGGCTCGACGAGGTAGCGCCGGAATATCCCAGCCCACCCGAACCCGAGCACCTGGGTCGTGAGCACTATTGCGAGGGCCACCCCGAACCCCATCTCCCTCTTGTAGAACAGCTTCACCGCGCTCACCACGTGGATCGCGTACACGTTCCCCGCCCCCGCGTTCGCGAATATCGTTATCAGCACGTGCTCCTTCACGTTGAACTCCCCTCCTCCCGGCCACGCCGCCGCCATTAGCCTCCCCAATGGCAGCGCCGCCACCTGCGCCGCCACCGCGGACAAGGTCAACGGCTCCGTCCTGTAGTAGAAGAACTGGTTTAAAAAGGAGAGCACCGCGCACGTGATCGGCCCCAGCACCCACGTGCGGATGGTTAGTGCCCGGAGGGAGGTGTCGTCGGTCGCTGGGACGGTTAGGGCCACCTGCTCGACGGAGGAGGACCATGATGACGTGTTGTTCGACGGCGATGACGTGGACGCCGCGGTGGCATCGTTGCCAACTGTTATGCCAAGGTTATAAACACATTAGTCAAACATTAATACTGTAATAAAATGCTACGATGCATGTAAGAATATCAATAACACGAGAACGAGTCTGGAATTGTCGTCTCGAAGAACGGAACTTACTTAAAGGGGTAGTGATTTCGGGAGCGATTGTCATATGCTTTGGCCAGTTTGGTCTATGAGATGGGTTTAGTTTTAAGAGTTCCTTCGGAACTCTGAGATGCTTTTGTTGTTCCCAGACCTGGACAATCAATCACATGTTGGCCTTTGTTTGGAAATAAATAATTGCTCCTGGACAATTGTAACACGTTATAGGTGGGTCCAATTGGATGGATACTCCTTGATTCCAGGCTCAATACATTTCTTAATTCCTATAACGGACAAAAATCATAACCTCATCAATATGGCAATCATTTAGTCAATATCAGATCATATTGATCAACGAATTTGGTATGCATTGATAATCATAACCTCTCCAAACCACGTAGCCTTTACCATTTTTTTTTGATAATGTGATGTTTATCTGGGACTATCAGAAACGGGTTGTCATTCTTGCATTGTGCTCATTTATAATACTTTCTTAATTATGTGATCTCGGAATTCTATTATTCACACGCCGACAACAAGGAAAAGGGCTTTTTTGTCTATTATGTTAGTGAACTTTCGTTCGACAAGGCGCCTAGCTATAAGATACACGTAGGAAGAACTAATGCTGTCCACCTCCAACCTCAAGTAAAAATCGAGCTCCCTCGCTATGTTAGGCAGCCAACTTGATGACCTTCGCAATGAAGAGTCCACTGGTTTGTGAAGTTAAGGGATCAAAGCGATAGGTGTTCGAAATCCGTCCGCTCTTGCAAGGCCAGTCTTTGGCAGCGTCAATAGGCTGCAATTCTGCACAGCAACGAATCCGAATTAATGCTCATCCAAGGTGTCTGTAACTGTATCATCTACGGTTTACTTGGAACAAATAAGTAGATGGGACTTTTGATGTTTGGCATTCTTCTACAATAACTAGATTTCCATGATGTGGATCCCTTTTTATGACATGTGAAGGGAGTTTTAAAGTGCCACAATCGATATGGTCAGGAATATAAATTGCACGATACATCAAATTTGAAGTGTGTCTAACCAGCAGATGCATTTTCCATGAGAAACCGCTCTACCACGTCCTCGTTTTGTGAAACCGTCAAACTGCAAACCAAAGTCAGTAAGCTCATAAGCACAAGCGTGCTGGTTCTTGTAGAAGGTATCAGAATAGACTAAAATCACGCACCTGCATGTACTATATATCAAGGATCCTCCAACTTTAAGTAGCCGATAACCATTCTGTAGGAGGTTTAACTGTGACACATAGCACCAATTAATTTCTACTATCATACTCGAACAAGAAGACTAACTGGTATTGATCGGACATATACACAAAGCACAAAGGAATTTATGGAGGACTCTTGAACGACTGACTAATTCATATAATTCTGGTTCTGGACATTCCACCTGGAACTCTTCTTACATTGCAACAGATCTAGTGCTAAACTTGAAATGCTAAAAGTGTGCAAAATGTTGCACAGATCGTTGACACATCAACCAATTACCTGAAGTGTAGCCAAGTCATCTGTTCTCTCTGCATTTAGCACACGCTGCTGCAATGTTTCCCATCCCCAATTGTCAAACTTCTGTACATGTTTCATTGACCCATCATGGGTACACTCTGCATCCACGAGTACCTGAATCAAGTTTCATCAAGGTTTCAGCTATGAATAGACTCAAAAGCTTGGTCGAAACATGATATGCAATGCAAATTATTTCAGTGAGTTGAAGCATTGAAATAATTTTCTTCACCTTGTCGTAGCCAAGTCTAGAATGTTCGTCCGGGTAGAATACTCGATACACTTCCTTCTTCTGTAGCCCAACGACACCTGAATCCTTCCCATAGAAAATAAGTTCAGGTTGATCATCTTTTCCAGCCAAAGTACGGGCAGCATTTTCTGTTGCTTTCTTCATTCTTTGTCTTTCTTTCCATGACCTCCTTGAAGTCCACTCTCCAAATATGTCTTCCTTTGCTTCTGATTCTGGTTTATCTGAGCAATACTAGATAGAATGATGAAGAATCAAAACTAGGACACACAGAGTAAAGAGAGTTGTAGAAAGGTATTGGAGGATCGTGCTTTACATGATTGTGCAATTGGCCGATTCCTCAGAGGCGGCAGAGAAAATGAAGTTCCATCGGCAACAAAAAGCCGGCACCTGTTGCCAAGACTATATTTCTGAAGCAATGTTCTACAAGCTGCTAGGCGATGCCTCGCAACATCTACAGCAGTTACAGATCCTGAATCGCCTAGAAGATCTAACATCATACAGAGCTTAGCTCCTGCACGACAAGACATAAAGTAAGGTCCACCATTACACACTTCTTTAGAAAGGATGCTGTCCAGTTCCATGATGAGCAGTTGAGCACCATAAGAAATCACTTCAAATTTCAAGCACTCCAATTCTGGAACAAGCAATCACATTATTGTTCACAGCTTTTTTTCGTACAAACCCCCTAATCATATTGCTCGTTCTACCGGCAATGCCAGTCATTAGCAAACAAGCACAAACACAAACCACTAAAACTGGATCCTTTTCAGAGTACCAAACAACGAGATATCAAATCAAAAGGCGGGAAGAGAGAGAGGCTTGTAATAGAAATGCTCACCAGGAGCAGAGCAGAGATCGAGAACGTGATCTTCAGCAGCAATATTCAAGGCGGAGACAGCAGCCCCCGAAGCTGCATCTATCCCATACATCTGTTGGAAGACCAAAATCGAAGAAACCCATCAGAGAGAGCCACTTCAATTTAACCCAACAAGGAAAAAACAATAACAACAAGCAAGCAAAGATAAATATTCCAACTTTAAATCAAAGACTCCACCTTTCCCTTCTTGTAGGCATCGGAACTGGCAATGTGAACCTCCGGAGGTAGAGCGTAGAAGCCAGGCAGCCAATTCACCTTCTGAAGCTTACAATTGAGCTCACTCTCTATCTTTTCAACCAAGGAATCTTCACTCCCTGGCTTCAGCCTGGCCCACCAGGACAAAATTACCAAACTTTATTCACCCAGTAATTGACAAAAAAAGAAAAAAACCCAGAAAAGGCTGCTTCTTCTAGGAGATACCTTATGTACCGTGGGGTAGTATCAGATGCAGCGTAAATGGCCGGGTCGATCCCATTCGATTCGAGGAAATCTACAAATTCGTTTGGCAGAGCCAACCTTGAACCTCCCTCCATTAATTATTCTCTCCCCTCGATCCGAATTAATCGATTTTTGATGAAAAGAATGTTGGTGGAAGAAAGAGCGACAGCCGCCAAATTATGAACTGTTGTGTGTGTGTGCCCTGGTCTTGTCTTTGGACGGCTAAACACATTCTGTCGTCCCATCGTCCTAACTCCCAAAGTCTTTTGGGCCGAACAAAGATGGAGTAAGGCCCAAAATTGAGGCCCAATTATCAACGATCTTGGCCCAGTCCTTTTTGTGTTGCCCGTAAGATTTTTTGTATTTGCGATGAATTAGTCCGCTTTGTGGACTCTATTCATCCAACTTGAAACGAAATTTGGTATTTTTTTTTTATCAAAAGAATAGAATAGTCACAACTGAAAGAACATGCATTTTCTTTTGGTTAATATTATCATAATATTCGATAGATGGACGACTAACAAACCCAAAATCAAATCAATTAGGATCTTCCAATGGTTATAAAGCTTACAAAAAAATGTTATATTCAAAATATTGTTAATGAGATTTAAATCTTATCAATATGGCATTAAAAATGAAAGGCAAATTCAAGGACCACGTATCTCGACCTCAGATACCCATACCGATTGGTTGCTGACTCGACATTAATTGTCTGTCCAACGTAACATTTCCCACTTCGAAGGTCGAGACAACGGCGTTCAAGCTAATAGGGAGGGCCCCACTTCGTCCACTTCCTGCGAAAGCATCTGGAACGTTAGTTGAACTCCACCGATCGCTTGTTGCTTTCAAGCTGACGTGTGACAATCTCATTCGCTCGATAATATATAGTCCCGTACATAATATAACTGAATCATTTGAGTGTGTTATAAATTACTCGTACCAAAAAATAAAAACTAGCGAACTAATCAACTATATAGTATATAGCCCACCACTCATTTTCAGGCGCTACTGGTTTCCTGCATCCACTTGACCAAACAAAGGACTTCAACCACCGAACTTCGGAATCAAATTGGCGTGCCGTTGCTGGGTTCCAAGGAACAGGGAGCTAAAAACAACCGGCTCACCTCTTTTCTACAACTGATGGGATCTCTGGATAAAAGGTAAGTTCGTCTCTCTATGTCTTGTTCCTTGCAAGTCCTAGAGCTATGTATTAAAATAACACTAAATTCAAGTAATTTTTCTTTGGGGTAATATTTTGTGTGGGAAACTGAGATGGGTGGCGTTCTGTTGTGGTTCTTTACTGGGTTGTTTGTTGTGTCCTTAACCAGTTGTAGCTCTGGAGATGAAGTTGTTACGATTGATGTCTTAGCAACTACAAGGCTGCTCGAATCTGACTACACTTATCTTGATGTCAGGTACCCTTTCTTTGCATCTCTTTTTCAGATTTTCGTTTCTTTCCTCACTTCCTAAGCTAAATCGGGTGTGTTTAAGTAATGCAAAGTAGCAAATATGTTGCTTTTATTTCAATGGCATGTTTTCATCCCAACCAAGCAAAAGCTATCCTTCGAATTTGTTGCGTTTCATGTCGCATAATCATCGGTAACAGCAATACTAAAACTGAATTATAATCAAAAGTTTTAGGCCAGAAAAATTGCCGGATCACTTATAATATTGTCTTCTCATTCATAAGACTCTTTTTAAAATATATATTTTACAAAAAAATACATTTATCAATATTTCAACTCCGAATTTTTGTTAATTTTACTTACGTCTTGTATCCCCAGAAAATTATATCTTTGATCATTTATAAAACTTCAACAACTGTTACTAAAAAATACGAAGTATAATTATCACGCAGACTAACACTTATTAAACATAAAAAATTGTTTCTTTTCTGCACGAAAAAAAAACTCTTTTTTGACGGTCGAGAATAGCTTATATCCTAACACTGAGTATACAAGTAATCTGGGTCCAAGTCAGTAGAAAAATACTTTTTTATGTTGGTTCTTGGTGGTTTTCCTTTATTTTCTGTAATTTATAGATTTTTGCGTGTAACTGTATAAATAATTAAATGCGTAGGACGGTGGAAGAGTACAAAAAAGGGCATGTGGATGCGAAGAAGATCTTCAATATACCTTACATGTTCAACACCCCCGAAGGTACTTAGAATTAGCTTCTGTGTGAGAAATTTATGGACTTTTCGGCTCTAGAGTGGATAAAACTTTGCTTCCCTCATGGATTTTATTAGGTAGGGTGAAGAATCCGGAGTTCTTGAAGGAGGTTTCAAAGGTTTGCAAGTTGGAAGATCATCTTGTTGTGGTATGAACTTCTTACTAAATTTTTGTAATCTTAATATTTAGAGTTAAATGTTGTCTAATTTTATTTAGAAACATTTTTAATAATATATTTTTCATCCCAAAGTAATGTGAATCTAATTCCTTTCCTTTTGGGTTACTATTGGTCTTTTGAGTTACCATTGAATTGCTGTTCTAACTAGAAGTTTCTAATCTAGTTAAGTTTAATCTGATATATTAATCTTAGAACTCGATAATATCAATACTGAAGTACGTATATATTAAAATAAATTGTAATTTTATCAAATTGTTGTCTCATATTTTATATTATGACTATAATTGCAGGGTTGTCAAAGTGGGGTCAGGTCCGTGTATGCAACAGCTGACCTTCTTATCACTGTAAGCTTCGAACAAACATCTGGATTACTTTGACTCCATACCAGTTAATTACAATCTGACTACCAAAAAGACAATAACATATTAGAAAATCTATATTGTAATACAATTAATTGAGAAATTTGAAATAAAATTGCAGGGTTTCAAGGACGTGAGCAATATGGGAGGGGGCTATCTTGCTTGGGTGGAGAACAAGTTTCCTATCAAGATAGAATTGGAGGAGCCAAAGCAAGCAGGGCTCGTAGAATTGGAGGAGCCAAAGCAAGCAGAGCTCTGATTCTATCTCATGAGCTACGCTATCAGTGGTTAATTTATTCCAGTCCCCCTGCCAATTTAACGTCCAGGAAACGATATTAATTAAAATACGCTATGGTCCAATGCATTGATAAATTGGTGGGTTCCATATATATATATATATGTCTGTGTAAATGTATAAATGTGTGCGGTGCTTGGTCCCTGTCTCGGTGTAAACTAAACTGTAACAAATTTATATTTATGCATCGGAATTACAAGAGCATTTTTTTAACCAAGAGAGAGTAATTACGAAGGTTAAACTACCTAGTATCCTTATAGTGACTCAAAGTACGCTAAGTTAGCTGTTACGTTCTTAATGATTTCAACTCGAAATTGTTAAATTATGCTAGTTGGTGAACACAACGTAAAACAGATTATACTGGCTCTATTGCAATTGGAGAAAAAAAAATTATTCTAAGCAGGGAACAGAACATCAGAAGAGACTATGGTGGAAGGCGTGGAATTACAAGAGCATATTACTCGTCCTACATTTGGTTTTACCATCTACTTAGTCAATTCAGATAGTGATAAAATATCATGTAATTTCGGATAATGTTTACATCATGTAACTATGGTATACATCTTTTGTACAGACCAGAACAACATTTCTAACCATACTTGATCTAGATATGCATATTTAACATTAAAAGTTCTTGTAAATGCACACAACTAACAGTTATCTAATCGAACTAATGCTGAATTTTGCATAAATAGCCATGTAGAACTTTCATTCAATTTCCTGTTAGCTGTATCGATAATGTATCGGCCAGTGCAAGACTCTTCTTCCACTGGAAAGCACGCACGAAGATGGTGGTTGGCAGCACATGTAACTTGGTACCGGGTCGCATGTCTCAACTATTGCGAATTGAATTGATCTGATATGACATGTAAAAGTTATAACCAAATGGAGTATGATAACATCTACTTTTGTACTTTTTTACATAAATATTTTTGCATTTCAATAGCTACATAATTAATTTTTCAATAATTAATTTGCATATTACGTGATGTGTCACATATGATTAAAAACGATGTCGTCCTGATGTGAATAAGGATAACACAATGGACACTGACTAAGTTTGGAAAACTATTCAATAACTGGAGAGTTTTTAAAAACACACGACTCTTTTTTAGGAGTCTTAAACAATAAACCTATCTCTGATAATCACACGAACCACAATACAATAATGTGGACTTTTCCCAATATTTCTAATAACTACATAATTAACTTTTCTATATTTAATTTGCGTAATACCATATTCAGACATTCAACACAAATATGTTCTCCAAACTTTATAAACCAATTATCTATCTACGCACCCACCCCACGTCTCCCATCGAATTTCGAGACGACAAAGGCACGTTAGGGGTAAACCACAAACCCCGACATGCAAAAATGGGACCCATTGGTGCCTCTGTTGTTGTCTTATAGGAGAATCCATGCAATATTTCTCTAACTACCAGGCTCTCGCATGAAATTTTTGCCCATTTCTGCTCAACGGAAAAAATTATAATATTTGGTTCTAATTTAAAATAGTTATTCTAAGTAGACCGGAGAAAAAACTATACGAACTTGTCGACATTTATTGTATGTCTGATGCCCCTATAGGCATCAGGATACAAACAGAGGGAGAAGCCACCTACCGGGTCAGTACTTTAAAGGCTGATAATTAATGAAGACCATGTAAAATTGGCTTCAGAAGCCGTTCTGATGCTTCCAAGAAGAAAATCGAAAGTGTGTTTTCATTGAAGAGAAATGGAGGATGACGAGGTTGGTGGAGGAACTTCGCTGGCTTTGACACCAACATGGGCGGTGGCTTCTGTGGTCATTGTCATGGTTTCCCTTGGCTTCTTCTTCCAAGTGTCCTTGAAAGAATTCGGAAAGGTAATACATCTACCAAGTTTAAACCGTATTGATCGAATAGTTCAGGTTTAAAACATATTCGATTTTGTGACGGCTCTTGTCGATTGATTTAAGTGTTTGACGGTATGGGTTTTTACTTATAGGAATTAGTTAACAATATAAGCTTAAGATGTTTATCTGTATTGGTCTAGATGCTTCAGAATTTAATTCTTGGCCTAGTTTCCAAATGTAGTATAATAAATCAGCTGCTTGAATTAAAGGTTCTGTTCTCTTTTCCATTGCAGTGGTTGAATAGGACTAAAAGGAAAGCTCTACTTGCAGCTCTTGACAAGATCAAAGAAGGTAATAGACCAAGACCAAGTTGTCTGAAATTCCCAAGAAAATTACAAGGGTTTTGATCTTGTTTGTTGTTATTGTTTGTGTGGTTGGCATTTTTTTTTGGCCAGAGCTAATGGTTTTTGGGCTTCTGTCACTGCTGATGGGGCATTGGATTGTGGTTGTGGCCAAGATTTGTGTCAAGTCATCTGTTTTAAGCAGCCGGTTTTATCCGTGCGCTATAAAAGATGGTTTAGGATCAGGGGAACGTCTCTTTGTTTCAAGTTCGAACAACACAGGGAGTTCGTCAGGTGCTCGGATGCATTACCAGCCACGGATTCAGTATTGCCCTGAGGTATCAGCAACACAAATCATCTTTTTATGGGAGTTGTTTCATTTGTGGACTGATTTTTTAGACTTGTTATCTCTTTTGGAAAGGGTCGGGAGTCTTTTGCCTCACAGGAAAGTCTCGAGCAGCTTCACCGATTATTGTTTGTTTTGGGAGTTACTCATATCTCTTACAGCTTCTTTGCCATTGCTCTGGCAATGATCAAGGTAGATCTGCCTAGCTTGTGCCATTCTACCTCTCATTTTCTGTGCTTTTAACTACCCTCTAAGACCTCGAATGTGTAAGCCAAGGCATGGATTTTTCTTACTCTTTTTGTAGATTTACAGCTGGAGGAAGTGGGAAAACCAAGCCAAGTCCATTGCTATTCAAAGCTTAGAAGGTAAGAAAATAAACCAATTTTGCTCTTAACCTTCCTGGTTTTATGTAAACTTGTATTTGCCAGGTTCTCCTGAAGCGGTGTCCTGTGATCGGAGAATGAGGCGATTATCCACCTTCATTTCCCATCATACTTCTCATCCATGGAGCAAACACAGAGTTCTTGTTTGGCTGGTAATTCTTGTGCTTAAAGAATTAAAGATTTATCTTTGTATCTGCTATTCTTCTTATTTTCACAAAAGCCAACGTTTCTTTTGCTCTGTCTTGTTTTGGCCTATAATTTGTCAGCTTTCCTTCGGCCGCCAGTTTTGGGGTTCCATCAATCGAGCAGATTACATGGCATTAAGGCTTGGCTTTATCACTGTAAGCTTTCTCTGATATACACAGCACTATTTTCCTTTCTCAATCACGTATGCGACTAGTCGTCTGGAATACGTCCGCCGTCTACGAAGTTTAAATGTGCAATGCAAACTATCCAATCTCATTTTTTACAGACACATGAACTTCTCTTGACATATGATTTCCATGGTTACATGCTCCGGAGTATGGAGGAAGAGTTCCGTGATATAGTTGGAATTAGGTACACCCCTGCTTCCCTCTTTCTAACCCCTATTGAAATGCATATGGAAGACGAAAATCTTTAAGGATTTATCCGCACTGAGTTGGAAGACACTACCTAAAATGCACTTCAATGCTTGCCTTGAAGTTTTCCCCACCTCAAGATTTTCTCGGAGCAACACATATTCATTCAAATTTTCTTCAACAAAATGGCCGACACATTTTTTGCATTGACCTATATGCAGTGTGCCTCTCTGGGTTTATGCCATAGCCTGCGTTTTCCTCGACTTCCATGGTAAGAACTACAATTACACAATTAATGGAACGTGTATGATCGGTCTCGGAACATCATAGAGCCTCTATTTTTGGGGCATGTTTCTCAAACTTCAAAGAAAGTAGATATTAATCATGTTAATTCCTTACCTTATACTCAGGTACCGAAGCTTACTTTTGGCTTTCCTTTGTACCGGCCATCGTAAGTTGCCTTGATGGTTATTTGAACTCGTCTGCATTCTCGTTACGTTCAGTTATGTATTAACATCTTCCTTCAACCTCTTTTGACGTCGAATACCAAAGTTGGCACTAGCAATTGGCATGAAGCTGCACCGAGTGGTGGTGAAGCTGGCTGTTGAAATAATGGATCAATGTCCAACCGAGGGAAACCATCAATTCAACTTGAGAGATGAGCTGTTCTGGTTCGGGAAGCCCCAACTTCTCTTGCGCTTGATACAGTTTATATCATTCCAGGTGAGGTTAATTGGGATCTTCTCTAACATTGCTTCTTCCTGACCAATCCCACCTTTCGGTGTTCTCTCCTAACACTTGCATTATTTTGCAGAACGCGTTCGAGATGGCAAGTTTCTTATGGTCTCTGGTAATTTTGCAGTTCTCATACCGTACCATTTTTTGTTGAGTTAATGAATTCAACATCAGTATTGAACTTTATTTTCTCTGCTGGAATTGTATCAGTGGGAAATCAAAGAGTCTACTTGCTTCATGAACAACCGTATGTTTGTTGGCATCCGATTGATATCCGGGTATTGTATTAATGCATTGGCTTGGAACATAATTAACAGAAATGCATCTGAATTTTTAGCCGATAGGGTTATGACAAACTCTTTGATGCTGCTTTATGAGCAGGCTTCTCACCCAGTTCTGGTGTAGTTTTGTCACATTCCCGCTCTACGTGATCGTCACACAGGTAAGTCTTCTTATATCGATCATGTGCTACCAGATGGGATCCTTCATGAGTACAACTTGAACAATTTTGCAGATGGGTGCTAGGTTCAAGAGAACTATAGTCTCTGAACGTGTTTGGCAATCTCTCGACGGATGGCAGAGAAGAGTCAAGGCCAAGCATGTTGGCTCTTCAACTCCATCAGCAGTAGGTGGCGCATCAGCGAAAACCTTGAAGCTGCAACCTCGATCAGCTCGGTCGGAAGCTCCTCAAGACTGATCGGAAAATTGAAGTTGCATCCAGAGGGCTCTTCTTCTCTGGCTGCAAGCACCATACAACTTGATGATCGGTTTATTTCTTGTGTTCCGTTCGAATTTGGTAGTTATATAGATGGCGACGAGGACAACCGTAGAAGTTATAAACAGATTAACATGGCATAATGTATCACTCACTTGTTAACAGTTAATTTATGTGCTCTTTATTTCACACGAATCGTACTCTTGTAGACCGACGCAAAAAAAAAAAAAAAAAAAACAGGAGGAGCAATCTTGAATATAACATATAAAATACGGGACCAAATTGTATCGCTTTCCTAAGTAAGAGGATCAGACTGATCAGAATCAAAAAACAACGGACCAACAAGCAATTATCACGAAAGGAAAAATTACGTAACTTGTCCCCTAAGTCGGGCGGTTCTTCGATCTATTAAATTCCATTAACCTTCGTCAAAAGCGAGAAATATTAATATATTGGTGGCCAAATTTATTTAAGAAAAAAGAATAGAGAGTACTTTCGAAATTTAGCTCCTCAAGCGTTTCCAAGTAGAAAGGCGGAAGAGGGAAGAGGCGATGGCGAGGTACGATAGGGCGATAACGGTGTTCTCGCCGGACGGTCACTTGTTCCAGGTGGAGTACGCGCTCGAGGCCGTCCGGAAGGGAAACGCCGCCGTCGGCGTCCGGGGACTCGACTCCGTCGTCCTCGCCGTCGAGAAGAAATCTGTCGCCAAGCTCCAGGACTCCAGGTAAATACTTAAGGTTTTTTTGGCGATCGCTTTCAGTAACTTTTAGGGTTTTCATTTGTGAGACGATGTAGTGAACCTAGATTGACCTGTTATTGCTGAACTGGAGACATCGTAGTTTCAATAGTTAGGGTTTAACTGCAGAAGATGGTTGTGCTGCTAAGGATTTCGGATCAGACGATTTGGTAGTTTTTGTTTCGGGATCTACTTGAACTGTATGTTTCGAGTTTGCTAGCTTTTCTTGACGAATACGGATTCCTTTTTGATCTTAATGACTGTAGTTTCCAGCAATTGTATTGGATTCAACTGTTTATTTCTCTGATTGATGTGCATTTAAGGGTTTAACAAGATTGCTCTGGGAGCTGTTTAGGCCGTTGGAGGCAAATTGTTCAGTTGATTTAGGCTTCATCGTACTTCATTTTCTGTTAGGAATAACACTGACTTTTTTTCATGTTCTTATGATGAATGGTGGCCGATTTTGTTATAGTTTTTGTAGTTCATGCTGTTTGTAGTGTCCCTTTGCGTGACTGCCATTTGAATAGTTGGGTGAATGTTGTTTTGCAGATCAGTTCGGAAGATTGTGAACTTGGATAATCATATTGCTCTGGCATGTGCTGGCCTTAAAGCAGATGCTCGAGTTCTGATCAACAAGGCACGGATCGAGTGTCAAAGCCACAGGCTTACAGTGGAGGACCCTGTCACTGTTGAGTACATCACCCGCTACATTGCTGGACTTCAGCAGAAGTACACTCAAAGCGGTGGTGTGAGGCCATTTGGTCTTTCTACGTTGATTGCTGGCTTTGACCCCTACACTGCGGTGCCTGCGTTGTATCAGACGGATCCGTCTGGTACATTTTCTGCTTGGAAAGCCAATGCAACTGGCAGAAACTCCAACTCAATCAGGGAATTTCTTGAGAAGAACTACAAGGAAACTTGTGGACAAGAAACCATTAAGCTTGCAATCCGTTCATTACTAGAGGTACTTTATTTTGCACTGCTGTTGATTACTTGTGGTTGCATTTTCTGTTCTGTGTAATGAGGATATCTGGTATAAGCTTGTCCATATCTCGGAATGCTGTGACATCTTTGCTTATTTAGTTTTTTGGAGTGTATAATTTAGAGAACGTGGATTCTGTTATTGCAGGTTGTCGAGAGTGGTGGAAAGAACATAGAAGTTGCTGTTGTGACAAAGGAGCATGGTCTACGACAACTTGAGGAAGCTGAGATAGACTCTATAGTTGCTGAGATTGAGGCTGAAAAGGAAGCTGCCGAGGCTGCAAAGAAAGCTCCTGCCAGGAACACATGATTAGAATGGTCCTACTTGTTGTGTTTTCCTACAATTTTCTGTTATTGGACGACAGTGGATGGTGGTTACCATTTTCGAAATTTGTATGATCAAAGAACCCAAACTCTCTGTCTAGTATCCAAGTAGTTTTGAAGACTCTTGTTTCATTGATTGACAGGAGCAGGATGCCATAATCTTTGAGATCGTCATGAATTTGAATTACGGCTGGTCTTGACAAATCCGACAACTTCGCTGCTGTTTGGAGCTTGTTTTGAAGCGACTTAAAAGACAGCAGAAGCGAACTTGTTTCTGTTATCATGGCAGAAGGAAATGTAATTCATTTTCTACCTTCATGAATCTGACAGTCCGTTTGATTGTTTCTTTAAGTCATGCCTGTGGCGCGGAATCGATGGCTGAGCGGCAAAGTTTATCGAAATGGGTTCCATATCGCCGGACTAGTGCTTTGTGCGGCTCACGGTTTTAAGTTCACATTTGCAGAAATATTGTTAGTTCTCTAATGACATCCTCATGAAATAAGAGCTACATGGACTCTGCCTCTGGTCTTTGCGATTCCCATATTCCACCTTCAAGTGAACAATCTTCGTGCAGTGGCCTTTACCAGCTTATTGTTACCCGAATAGGATCTAATTTCTGCAACCAATCTAGTTGAACCTTCCGGCAGTAATTCATCCACCATAACCCTTCAGGTAGTAACCTTGGGGCTTGGGCTATCCCTCTTCAGATGATTTTTTATGATTTACATTTCCGAGATATTTGCTTGCTCTCTGTTTTGTCATCTATAATTCGGTTCCTTTGCATATGCAGTCTCAAGGGACCCTCTTAACGCGTAGTGCTTTAACAATTCCATGTTTACGTGATTGTAGCCAATTTATCCAATTCCTTCCTTCCTTGCGTTAATGCCTTTTCTTGTTCTTTCTCCAATCACCCAAACAAGCATGTGCAGCCGCAGCCGCAGTGGCCCACTAAGTAGAAAAACTTTCGGCAACTCACTATCTATGACTAATGGTGGTTGACGAAATGAACTGCTTCTGACAGACGTGTCATGAAGATAGATGGATCCATCCAAAACTTTTTCTTTTTACGAATCGCTATATTCATAGTCGAGTATTATCGAATCCTATTTACGGACGATTCTCTCATTTGGTGTCTTATGACATGTGTCTGTATTTAATGTGACAATTATCATGCAGTTGGTGGAAGTACGCAGGACGGTAGGTACCAACAATTATGTCTCTTGTTTCTGATACGCATTGACTGAGATAGGTTACCAACTTCTATCTACTTTCCCTTTGTTTTCGCCTCTGCTAACTACTGATCAGTAACAACCAACCAAAGAGGAAATAAAGAAATAGAAAGAAGCACGATCATCATCGAATAAAGCTTAACGAAATATGCAGATACAGACAAAAGTACTACATACTCTCCATGACTTTTGACTTTAGTGAGTGACCAGAACATGTATGTTTTCTAGCAAAATTTCAACAAATTTTTTGTCATACTTCATCCAAGGAAGAGTTTACAGCATGTAAAAAAACAATGTCATCTCCTCCCTTCCGGGTTTGGTCCGATCCGATCCGTCTTTACTGCTTTGGTAACAGTCTGTAGCTCGATGATTTGCTTCTCAGCTGCAATTGCATTGCGTGCTACTTTGCAGCCCCAATCTGCAGTAGAAGCAGTGAGCAGCTTCCTTGCTTATTGTCTCTGTCTTGGGTAACTGGTCTGAATTTTGACTGGGAGGGCTTATCTTGAGCTCCAAACTCACATCCAAGCATTTTCCATCAAGTCGGTTCTTCCGGCTTTCCCATTGAAGACCTCTGTTTGAGACCTCTTCTTTTACTTCTTCCGCACCTGCAGAACCGGCCATTTTGTCCTTGCCGATCGACCGATGGGTAAAGGGGTCGATCCCTTTACTCATAAGCTTCCTCCTTAGATGAGTGTTCCAGTAGTTCTTGATCTCGTTATCGGTTCTTCCCGGCAGCCTACCCGCTATAAGAGACCATCTAAAACAAAACAAAAGTAGAAAACAGTTAGCAGAGGTGCAAAAGCTGCAAGAAGAGTAGAGACTACGTAAGATTAGCGCTTACTTGTTGCCGAGTAGGCTGTGCAGCTTGATAATGAGCTCATCTTCTTCGTCGGTGAAGTTTCCGCGTTTGAGGTCAGGCCGGAGGTAGTTAATCCACCTGAGACGGCAGCTTTTCCCGCAGCGGAGAAGGCCGGCAGCTTTGGGGAGGGACCTCCAGCTGCCTTCCCCGTGAGCTCGGATATGTTGGATGAGCCTCTCGTCTTCTTCTCTTGTCCATGCGCCCTTTTTAATATGGCCTTTCTCGCAGCAAGGAGACCTTCCCATGTTGTGTTTGTGTCCTGCCTTGTCTTTGTCTGTTCACTACTACTACACTTCTTGGGAAGTTAAAAGAAGCATATTACACAAAGACTGGTCTAATTTAAGATGGGATTGGTGGATTTCTGAGCAGAGCAATTATTGTTTCTAGATATGGGTTGGTAGAGAAGATGCTTTGGAAGTGGCCCACTTGGTGATCTGCAACCCACCCTCTCCCAACCCAACCTTTTGGCTTTTTAGGATATCCAAACTTGTCACAATCTGTGTTTTTGGAGCTCATCCCACCGAAATAAGATGGGGGAAGACTATTTGTTTCATCTCCCCTTTCACAAGTGGATTGACATGATGTATGATCAATACATATATTATATCGATTAATATAAAGTTGAGTGACAATATATATCCATACATTATATCAATTAATATATTGTCACTTTATTTAAATGTTTGGCACTTGTCCTCCCTTCCTTTTGACATGCGGGTAGCCGATAAGCAAGCTTTTCGGAGGATATTCCTTCTCTGGAGGAGTGGACCAATTGGATCGGCAAGTTGGTGTAGTGTAATTCAACGATGAGTTGAAGTTGCAAGTTGCTAAAGTTATTTGCCAAAAACCTTATAGGTTCGCTTAAAGTTGCTAGTAAAGTTCCGAAAGTGAAATATTTTCTTTATTTGGGGTGTAAGATGGTATAATTACCAACCGGATATGATCACAAAAGATGACAAAATCAAAACGCACCCGATTGTTTGGTCCCTTGCGCAAGGTTCTAAGAAAAAGGAAGTACAAGTTTTGGGAAATGGGCCAAAAGTCAAGGCCTCTGACCATGCGGGTTTCCTTGCTGAAATCCAGATCCAGCAAGTAACTGGGCTACTCCATTCATGTGGTTTTCCAATTAAGTCGATAAAAAAAAAGTCGTTAAGTTCTTTACTTCTTTTAGGTTTTATCATGTTGGCATGTGGGTTGTCAAGAAATAACATTTTTTTCAAATTTTTGTATGATTTTTGATTTTTTTTTAAACTAATATATAACATTGTTACATTTTTAATTATTCAAATTAGAGACTTATTTGCATTATTACTCTATAATCACTAAAAATAACTTGACTAAATTTAGTTTAAATCTTTGTAACTAAATATATTATTCTAGATTTGAATCATACAAGATTTGAAAATAGTGAAATAAATCCTAATTAAATAATTAATACTACTACATTATTAACATTGAAACTCAATAAAAAAAAGTAAGCTATAATAAATCTTAAGGCCTATGAAAGAGCTCAACATATGCTCAATGACCTCGAGTCTGATATGATGAACACCACCGAGGACCGGGTTGAGCAAAGCAGGTTGTTTGATGCATTCTTGGGTTCCTCCTCAATTTGGCAGCCACAGCCTTGCAAGGATCAGACTTCTCATGTGCCATCTGCATCATTGAAGTGCCTTCCTCACGATCATGATGATTTTGCGGATGAGAACATTGATTTAAATGTACAGGCTAAAGAGATGGGAATAGTGGCACAACAGAAGAAATGTGTTAGGCCTCTATTTGGCAACAGAAGCAAAGTCAAGAAGTATCTCAGATGAAACTGAAGGGAAGCGATGAGAGTTGCTGCCAGACGATGTTGTCTTCGAAGAGGCGATTCTCGCTGCGGTTTTGGGTGGTGAGAAACTTGAAGGAATTGCCGGGATCCCCAAGAGGAAGATAGACAAGAGGCTCAAGGTTTTGCAAGACATTGCAATGTCTCTGAGTCCAAGAGCTTGAATTGGTTGAAGTTAATTTACTCCTCGAATTAGTCCATTTAGTATTTAAGAGCTTAGATGTAATATTAGTTGGGAGATAATCTTGTTCCCTTTGCCCCAATTCCTTATCAGGAATTCGGAGAGCCTACAACGTGGTCATATTTGTAAGCTTAGCTAGTTCACAACTTCATTGCATTTATTTATGGGGAAGCCTTCCGAATAAAACAACTCATGAATTCGTAATGTAGTGGATTTGTTTATTCAGATTTCATATCATATACATTCTTGCAATCATAAAACAACTCATGAATTCGTAATGTAATGGATTTGTTTATTCATATTTCATATCATATACATTCTTGCAATCATAAAAGTGACATCGGTCTTAATTAATGTTGAAAATATCTCTGATCCCGACTTGAAAGAAGTAAGCAATGAAAACAACAGCTGCAGCTGCAGCAACAAGTGCAGTGCTCTTCATGGCGGCGGCAGTGCAAACTGATCGAGGTGGCCTGAATCCGAGCTCGGACAGTTTCTTGTGAGATGCTGCATAATCCACGAAGAATGCATCCTCATCCTGCCATATAAAAAATGTTGATCCATGACCATGTACTGTATCATTAGGCCTCTTGCCTGCTCACTGATTGGTATAATCCTTACCTCTGCATATAACGTAACGAACCGAGAGAAGACAGGATCATCCGCCAGGGCCTGATCAGTGGGGAGCTTCAACATCCCACGAGTATGCTTATTCAGTAGCTCCCTGACGAGCAAAAGTGATAAACCAAAAAGGCCGATATGTGATTATGGTTACATGTGGATTGCAACAGTATAACGAGCTAGACGTGGAGTTACTTACACGAAGTAGGAGTTGTCGAATTTTGACGGATCCTTTGTCCAGGGGCCTTCAAAGCCTGATCTCTCCTGGTGTGCTCGTCCCTGTCAAAAACCAGATGTCAGATTAACCGATCTCGAACTATTCCTCCCACGAAGCTCTACCCGCGTGTTGCCAGTACGGTAAATTACCAATGTGTGACCCCCGGAGAGTGCCACGATGTCTTTGTCGGATAGGCCCATCCGATAGAAAACCTCCCTCAAATGTGCAGCGCCTGTGTACAAATGCATTAGCAAACCAGTGTACTGTCAGAAACTTGTGCAGTATACTTGGTTTTATCAGAATACTTTTAATTACAGTATGGTCCTTCCTTTCCTAACCTTTGCTTCCATCAGGAAGGCGGCCTTCCTCGGGAGATTCCATGGAATCCTGGCAGAGAAATCTAAAGTGTCATCAAACAGAACGCATTGGTAATTAACCATTTTGATACATACATGTTCGAATTTTCATATTTAATCCAAAATTTTAACGCAATCTAACGAGGCGGAATTACCTTTCTACCCGGAACAAAGTGGATGGTTGGTCCACCAGTAATCTCTACTGCAACCACCCCAGCAAGCTAACAACAGAAATATAGTAAACCAGCTTTAACAAAGAAATCAACATTTCTTCACTTTTAAATAAGACAATCAATTAATTGATACTAACCTGATAAAGGTCAGCATAGGTAACAGTAGGGTGTTTTGCCTTGACCTGCTCTGTTAAATAAAAAAAATGTAGATTTTTTTTAGAACGTATTTCCATTTTATTTATTTTTTGTCAAGGGAAACAGGCTACTATATTTATTCGAATTGTTCAAGAAAAAAAAAAACGAGTGACAAACCGCAAAGATCAACAGCAATTTGCAAGCCATTGTTGGAGCTATGAGAAAGCTCTTTCCTGTTCCTGATCGATCCGTTGGGCCCTCCTGTCTTCGTCTTCGCGTCGTAGGTACCCGCGTCATGCCATCTGTAAATTTAATTACCACCTTATACTTAAATTTAATTTCGACATGTCAAATATATGGATATGCAATCAATCAAATTACAACACAAAACAAGTACATTGAAAAGAAAACTAAAATTATTACACAAAATCTGTGTTTTTAGGACAGCTCAAATGTATTGACATGTAAGTAATGTTACAGTTATAGATAAATTATGTTGTGAACGGTAAATAATTGAGGGAAAGACGAAGTTATTTTTGAACGTACGCTAGGCGAAGCATAATGGGGGCACAGTTATTTTTGTAGATAAGAGCGCGAAGGTCTCGACGAGTCTTCTCTATCTCTTTTAGATAATTTGCATCCACCATTGTTGCTGAGCTTCTCACCGTTGTAATTAATTGACCAAAACTATCTGCAGCTCTAGAGCAACCCTTACTGCTTTAATAAATCTATTGGCAATGGCCCTATAAATACTAAATTTTTTGGAATAATCTTTGCTTCATTCGTAAAATTTCGAACTCGATATCTTATTTAAAATATAAAATATGGCAGGTAGTCCCTTGATTTACGTGTTAGTATTACAATTATTAAGGCATCACTTGTGTTATGGGCAAAAAAAAATTGGGGGGAATCTAAGCAAAGTTATGGATTGAGGACTTGGAAGGTTATGAGATCAAAGAAAAGCATTTTTGTCCCATCGTCTTATTCGTTCAATGGGCTTTGTGACATGGCCCATTTATTTTCTGGTCTTCTGGAATGAGACAGCCGTAAAGAGGTTCTTTATCAGCGGGCCCAACTCTGGGCCTACTGAACGCTTTAGGGCCCACAAAATCGCTTACGCCATGCCCTTTTACAATATAGTGCTTTTAGGTTAGAGAAGTAGAGCAAAGAATTCCTTAAAAATATCCAATTTTCTTAACAACTGTATCAAATGAAGCAGTATATTCTTGATATTACTGCCCAGAAGCTATAAATTCTTCGTTATTATTTTTGATTTTCTGTTGCGTTAATTGCGTTTTTTTTAAAGCCTTTTGTACTTTAGGCCTGACGAATTGTAAGGATGTAACTTTGTTTTTTTTTTAAATACTGTTTGATAAAAGGACGAATTACTTTACTTTGAATACAATTGTGTGTGTACGATGTACCTGTCAACCTCGTGCTACTTTTGTGGCTACCAAATACGGCCAACGTCGACATGTGCAACCCAGTCCATATATTCACTTAGTTTTTTTTATTATTATTATTTCGATAACACCAGATAAATATTTTATTATTACTCGAAGGTATTTCATGTTATGGTAGGTGAATTTCCACCCGAGTCTGAATAATTCGATAACGATAATATGGTAAAATGTGTTTATCAAATTCAATGATGTAAAATATATTTTTTATGCTTACAAACAAGTCTAACACAATGCACACTAATTTCACTAAATAAATTTTTTAATTTGATTGATTGATTCGCCTTGCACTCGAATCCATCAATTAATTCCGTTATCAATCAACTCAATATAGATATTTGAGTGCATGGTGATCCAAACATGAATTATGTACTCTGATAGTGATCTCATAGTTACGTGGTATAGAAACACGTACGAGGAACGTCAAATTGTAAAGTACAAAACACAGCTAGGTAACAGCTGATCTCTCATGGATGTAACTGGTCTCTTCTTCGTCGTCTTCTTCTTCTAAACAAAAAGGATCCTGCATGCACGAGGATTTGGAATCCATTCTAAACTGGATCCGGATCTTTCAGGATACCCGCTTTAATTTTTTTCTTTCTTTCTGGGTTCTTACATCTGCAGCTGGTCTCTTGTCTGTTTGTTTCCTCGCTGACGAGGACCCAATTAATGCGAGCGTGCACCAAGAAATAAGTATAACGGATCTAAAAACGTCAAACTAACTGAGGGAATTCTTCTTCAACCGATCCAGTTAATAATTCACACTGTTATATATTAAAGACTACAACGAAATAGGCAACAATAATGAAAATTTAAAAAGGGTAATAATGGAGGGTGGTCTGAGATCGTTGATCACGAAGAAAAATTGCTCAGTGCTAAGTGGTCGCTCAAAACGGTTAGTCACGTCTGGTCCTTTTTCTTCACCCATAATAATTTGCAGCATTTCCAACCTAAATTGACGGCTACTAGCTAACTCAGCAATAAATACGAAATAGTTTAATTGCCATACACTTAAAATGTTTGTTACGGATGTTAACCTCTAAAAATAAAACGAGATTGATCAATAATATAATTTTTTTATTTGTACAACATTACAACCTATCTATTATTCCAAATATTCATTTATGATCGGAGCTGATTAATTAAATTCAAACATATGTAATTTTTGAATAATAGACTAAAAATAGTTTAAGTCCAAAAAATAGTAGACATTGATATACTTTACGGTTACTCATATTCAAAATTTTGTGGTTAACTAAAATAAACTTTCTTAATAATTAATTGAAAAGAATATTGGTTAGCAGCCAAAATATATTAGATCGACTGCTAATAAGTATTAACACAGTAGGTCCGTTTCTCCTTTTTGATAATAAATACCAGGATAATAAACAAGAAGATGATGAACAACGTACAGTATACAGTATTGTACTCTGAAAAAGAAGGTACGTAATATTAATTTCGGAGGAAATGTACAGAGTTTTATATCCGTTGGAATTCCAAAGCACCTCCGGTAGGTGGGTCCATCGACTTTCACGAGGTTGGCTGGCGTGGCGTTACCAGAAATTTTAAAAATTAACCACTGCAGCAGCCTACAAACATATCTGGTTGCTGGTAAATTAAAATAATACCCCTTCTCTCACCTGCCCTAGGCATGTTGTCGAGTATGTTTTCAGTAAAATCTAAAAATTACATGAAGGGTATTTTCGTCAGGAAAAAGAATGAATTCACCTAAAAAGAAAGAAAAAACTGCAATAGGGCTCTCTGCCCAAGGCTCGCTCACTCCACCCTCTCAAGTTCCTCTCAAAAACTGTTTCTCTGCTCCTCCTCATTCCACCACCCACTCACTTGCCACCAAAGTGCATCCCTCTTCCCAATAATCCTCCTTTTTGCACACAAATTATAAGGAGATAAACCTAAGGAGTGGTCAACTTTGATCCATTCAGGGTTGGTACTAACTTGGGTCAAGATCATTCATTCACACATATGCCTCTAGACTCAAATCAAAATCACACTCACAAAAATTCTAGTTAAGGTGATTTTAATAATATAGAGTATACTCTTGTTAAAATTTAAAACATATTTTGTCACATTTTGTAATTTTACCAACTCATACTTTTACCAATTCACCCACCAACTAAATTCCAAAAACTTAAATCAGTATTAGTTGTTTAGTGTACCTAATAATTTAAAAGAAAACAATTAGCTAATTGCTAGGTAGAGAGTATCATGTGAACACCTAAGACCATCATCTTCCCCCTCCACTCCAACTCTAGATTTTGAGCAATTACTAAAAAGAAGTACACTAGCTTGGTCCTCACCAAGACAAAAAAAAAAGAGATAGATAGAAGATCCCAACACTCACTTTGACCCTTAGTCTTCTTATTCGTCTTCTTCTTCTTCGTCTTCTTCTTCTTCTTCTTCTTCTTCTAATAATAATAAGAAAGATAAGAAAGATAAGAAAGATGGGATGCTGGTACTCTCGAGTGGAGAGAGAGGAGATGGTGAGCCGGTGCAAGGCAAGAAAGAGGTACATGAAGC
>SOPF01028399.1:249059-270091 GCA_012979155.1 Hypericum perforatum | reverse complement strand
AGGCTCCGTCGAGCGGCGGGGGGAGCGATGAGCTGGCAGTGGTGGTGAGGAGCGGAAACGGGAAGGACCTCGGGGAGATCCTGAAGGAGGTGGACGACTACTTCCTTAGGGCGGCGGATGCGGGTGGTCAACTGTCTTGTCTCTTTGAAGTCAACTCTAGCTTCAACTCCAACCCCGGTTTTGGGTTTCCTGGTCAAACCCAAGTCAAAGGAGGTAAAGTAACACACAGTCCTTTTTTCGCTTTTCTTTTTCTTTTTTCTTTTTCGCTTTGTTCTTTTGTCTTATTTAGCCGTTGTAGGTAAAGTGTATAACGATGGCTGTAATTTGACGAACCCATCGTTGTGGTCATGGGGGAGCTCGAGCCCGAAGTCGAACGGATTTGGGAAGTTGGACGCTGCGGGAAATGGCGGAATCAGCCACTACTCCACCGTGGAGAGGCTGTATGCTTGGGAGAAGAAGCTCTTCCAGGAGGTCAAGGTTCGATCTTTCTTGTCACCTTTCTCATTTGGTTTGAGTTTTATTGTCTTCGTCTAGAAATATCGAGTTGGTGAATGGTTAACGATAAATGCTGGATTGCTCGAGTATGATCACGGCCTGCTGGTATAATGCCTTGGCTTAGTAAGACCTTATAATCTCTCTTCTTCTGCATATGCTGGCTTAAGAATGCGGAGAGCTTAAAAATCGAGCACGAGAAGAAGGTGGCGCTTGTGAGGAAACTAGAGGTGAAAAGGGCAGACTACATGAAGACGGAGAAGACGAAGAAAGAAGTCGAGAAGTTGGAGTCCCAGATGATGGTTGCTGCTCAAGCCATTGACTCCACATCTTCTGAGATCATCAAATTAAGGGAGACCGAGCTTTATCCGCAACTCCTGGAGATTGTTAAAGGGTTAGTCTCTCTTTTGCTTTATCCCATCTCTTCACCATCCACTGAGCATTTAAGATATGGGGGCCTGTACTATTTCACGTGACTTGTTGTATCATTAGTACTTTCCATTCATAGAGAACGGGCCAAATAGATTTCTACCATGCCTCTTATTATGGGTAAAAGCATCTGTATATTTGAATCTCGGGTTCCTTGCTTTCTTGTCTAGTGCAATTATTGGATTTAACATTTCAATCATCAAGAAGAACTAATACGCGGAATCAGGTTGATGGAATCATCTGCTGTGCTTTGCAGATTAATGTGCATGTGGAGAAGCATGTATGAAGCCCACCAAGTTCAAACGCACATCGTTCAGCAGCTCAAGTACCTGAATACCATCCCGTCTGTCGAACCAACATCTGAGATTCACCGGCAAGCGACTCTCCAGCTTGAACTACAAGTGCAGCAGTGGCATCTCTCGTTCTGCAATGTAGTCAAGGCACAGCGGGATTATATTCAGTCCCTCACAGGATGGCTACGCCTCAGTCTCTTCCAGTTCAGCAAAAACCCACTTTCGAGAACGACGGAGGAATCAAGAATATACAAGCTCTCCGAAGAATGGCATCATGCGGTTGATCGGATTCCCGACAAGGTGGCTTCCGAAGGAATCAAGAGTTTCCTAACAGTTATCCACGCCATAGTTGTACAACAGGCAGAAGAGCACAAGCAAAAGAAGAAATCTGAATCCGCGTTTAAAGAGTTTGAGAAGAAGGTAACTGAACTCAGATCTTTGGAGAACAAGCGTGGTCCTTACTCGATGCCTGATACTCCTGGCAGTTCAAGAAGCAAGGACCCTGTCTTAGAGAAGCGAGCGAAGGTCGAAACGCTGAGGGCAAAGGCAGAGGAGGAGAAGAGTAGGCACGAGAAGTCAGTGAGTATAACTCGGTCTATGACAGTAAACAATCTGCAGATGGGATTTCCGCATGTGTTTCAATCTATGGTGGGATTCTCGAGCGTGTGTATGCAAGCTTATGAGTCGGTCTACAATCAAGCCAAGGGCACGGAAGAGCATGACGTTAAGAGGTTATTGCCCTAGGAAGAGAACGGAACATGCGCAGAGGAAAGTTTGCCGCATATTGGTTCATGTAGATATAAACAGATAGGTTATGTAGTGCAGTAAATCTGGCTCGAGTGTCTTCTTGTTTCCATTGCATCGTTGTCCTCGATGCATGGTGGTGCATGATTCGCAATGGAGGTAGAGAAGTTTTTTTCCAGTAGGCTTTTAGGACTCCTTTTAGTGCACTTGTGGTTAGGTGTGAACTCTTTTGGTTAATCTGTTTCTTCTTTTGGAATGTTAAAACTACGAGAAGAAAAATTCAAATCCTTGTGATTTTGGTCAAAGTGACATAATTTCTGCTCCCCTTTTAACAAAGACTAAGCTGAAGTTAACTGGAACATGTTTTGTAATGTAACCGGTGAGGTACATGTCCTCCAAATACCCTAATCTCCTCAGCGTGCTGCTTCTCATTTGGACCGGGCGATCCGAGCCGACATCTGCGATTTCCATTTCCCAGACAGAACAAGAAGAAGCCAACACATCCCTATTGAACATTGAAACGAGAGCGAAAAGAAATGAAGTTAAAACAGTTACTCCTATTACCCAACACAGGTGCGGACCCCACGAGGGAACACCATAACCAACCGCAAAACATGTTCAAATTCGGTGGGGGAGAACTTTGCGCCTTTATGGTCGGAATCAAATTCGGTTTATGAGTTGCCAATGGGCAACGAACAAAGGAACCGTTAAAGAGGAAATTCGCGGGAAGACTTGTAGTTCAAGTTTCGCCCATCTGCTGATGTTTGGGCTTTCTTCTAGAGCTCAAGGCCCATCTCTGGCTATCAACTCAAGCGGGCCTATGACCCACATAACTGGGCTTCTAAGTGGCCTGGATTTGTGGGCTTTCTTTAAAATTGGGGAATCCCGGTGAGATTATTAGGGTTTTTTTTTCCAGTGGTTAGTTACACAATCACTCTTAGTAGATTGGGGAGCGACACAAAAAAGAGAGGAGGAAAAGAGACAAGCTGGATGAAATTGAAGACATGGGTTGATCGGCAAGTAACATGTTTGGGATATTCCAAAGTTGGGAGTTTCTTGCCAATCCCACCCATGCCATTGATTTCCTCTGGCTCCCTCTCCTTCCCTTCTTCTCTCTGTGCATCAAAGATTCCAAATATCCTGATGACGCCTGCTTCTCTAAGGGAAGGTTTTCTTTAGTAAATCTTCTACATATTTGTTGTGGATCTTGTCGGCGGCCCTATTCCGGGAAAGGTTTTTTCGATAATGTATTTCTTTGTACTCGAATTCCAAAAAGGAATAATATAGTGACTTTCGTGCATTTTTCCAATTCTATTCTATAAACCGGATAATATCTATGGCTAGTCAGATTTATGATGCAGCTGGAATTAATAGTTAAACTCGATTCAGTTGTTCTATATTTTTTAGTATTTCCTAAATAAGCAAAGTTTTACAAAATCTACTTTTACCTTTCAGATTTGTAAGATCTTCACTGTATTAAAAGTCGCTGACGTTGATGCCACCGTAAAACTACTGTAGATGATCTAATTACTGAATGTGTGTATTCACAAGGTTACCACTTTTGATATTTCCACAAGCTAATATACACACTAGTTCGACTGGAACTGGGCGAATCTAAATTTACCAACCGGAAAAATTATCAACATACAAAAAGTGCCTCAACCTCTTCTATTTCGTCGTCGGAGATATTAGCCCCTTCGTTATCCAAACTCATTTTCTCAGAATTATGTCCACCTCTTTGATCACCTGCCGGCACGGTTTCCACAGAAGATGCTCTGTTTTGAAGCCATTTTAACACAAAGGAGAACTCGGCTGCTGAATCTGCTGCATTATGTGAGACTGATTCACCTTCCGCTGCCGATCTTAGCCTTATCATCTCCTTCTGCAAGCACACACAAGAAACCAACATTACATGTGTAACTTGTCTAGCACTGTGACTGTGCTATCCATTTTCCAACCAAAACTATATTAATTTGTGCAACTAGGATTGATAGCAGTAAAAAGTGAAGATTCAAGATAGCTGCTAGGAGGACCTAGTTTTAGATACTCTTTATAAAAGAGACAGCTCAGGCGATCAGAAAATCTAACACCCAAAACAAAGTTCCAGTAATGATGCGCTAACTCGGATTCTGAAACCCAACCATATGTTTATATGCTGTGGATCTAAATTTGCACGTCTAGTAAGTGATAAAGAGGAAATCAAGAGTTCAAACCGAGACATAAATATCTTAACCAGCCAGAAAAAGAGGTCAACTCACATGATTATTTAACATAGCTTGCTCGACCTGCCAGAGCCTTGGCCTGCGAATTGCATGCCACCTGCGTGCCAGACAAATCAATACCTGAATTGTGGATATGACCACGCATAGTTTTCAAGTAACAAATACAAACCTGGAAGGTGAAGGATGAGAATTTCCGAAAAGGACGCCTCGAGCAGCCACTGAAGCAGCTGCTGATTGGAGAATGTTTTCTACCTCGTTATGACCAGAAGTTCCACGAAAAGAAGCGAGAAGCAAGTCTGCATCACTCAAGTATGAAGCCACATCCCAGGCATCATCCATCGCATCATGGCTCATGAAATCTAAAACTGAACAATCAAAACAGAGGAAAAGATCATATAGGGCTGCGGGTTCAGAACTTCTTTAAAAAAATTTGCATTGTGTCCTAGGACCCAGCAGCCTGTTTGCAGATATGAACAGTGGAGCAAGAGCACGAAGAAGAGTATTTGTACACGAGGAAATTACCATTTTCATGCAAAAAATCAGTGACTGTCCTAGCTTGTCCATGTGCTTGGCAAAGAACTTTTTCTGGACTATCCATTTTCATTGGTAACCGGTACCACTTTTCTCGCACAAGGAAATCATCACCATCTACAACATAGTTGGGAGTTCTTCAGAGGAGATCAAATTTACACATCAAGAATAGAACAAGAAAAAGACCATAGCACAGGTATTGAGTGGCAGATAAAACTTGGTAAAGCTAAAAGAAATACCAGAGGACATGGAAAGTTCAGTTTCTCTTTTGTTGTGGAGAAACTTTCCAAGGGCGTGGAAAAGAGAGAGGGTTTCATCTCGGCCAAATAGCGAAGAGAACTCCCTGATCAAAGAATCAACATTGCTGGACTTCGCATCCGTACTCAATTTATTTAGTGAGGAATTATGCGGAACAGCTTGTTTCACACAGAAAAGCTGCAACGATGTAATTGCATGTCTTATATCACCCCCACAGGATTTTGCTAAAAGATCAATCTGCTCAGTAGAAATATCACGCTGCTCCAGTTTGCATATTCTTGTGAGCGTTTTCACGATGGAATTACTGGTAATAGGGTTAAAAGAAACCTGAAAAAAATAGAGAAGACTTGAAATAAGCATTCTTGTGTTAGCAAGAGTGTTCTATAGCAAGATTGCAATATTCTGAGGAAGTAACCTTACAAGCTCCAGCATCCACGAGAGAAGACTGAAGTTCCTCCATAAATCGTGCATTATGGTCCACTGAGTCTGAATTTCCGCATTCAGTTACAATAATAGCTGTTGGAATACAAGTTGACCTCACAAGAAGAAGCAAGGAATTTTTCAATCTCTCAAAAGCATATCTCCCATTCGTTACAGGAAGATCGTCAATCAGGAAGAGGGTTGGAGATTTAGAGCCTCCCAGCGAGGATGAAGAGATTAATCCAAACTTCCGCACCTTTTCAATGAAGTTGATGAACTCATCTAACTTGGATGTATACTGAATCCCTATTTTTGGTACAGGGAAGTTAAATAAGAAATATTGGACTGCAGTTCGATTGGAGATAAAAGTAAATAGTTTTGGTCCTGGAAACAATTACCAATATTGGAACTATGTAGATGTTCTTGCCATATTGTTGGGGTCGGTGTCCTCCATTCACACACTCCGACACCATACAGAGATGCAATCGACTGGATAGTAGTCTACAAGTTAGGAAATCAATTTTCTGGTTAGAAAGTAAAGTTCTGCATATCAAGTAACTAAGTTTTAAAACATGATAGACTAGCAGCATGCCCAACTCATGTGTATGCAAGCACAAACCGAGAAAGTGATCCAGGACAATATGCTACCTCTACCTTTATTCAATAGCAGTCAGTATAAAATTGCAGAGGGAAACACAGTACCAGAAGAAAAGCTACAAATATTGACAAGTTTGGAAAGAGCATTAATATAAACCTTACAGATTTTCCAACACCAGCTTGTCCAGAGATGATGAGAACATAGTTTCTCCAGCTTTTCTACAATGAAACAGACCAAACCGGTCATTGACATGCATGCGAAGATGCAAGGAATGGCTGCAGGGTATCTAATAACCACCCATTCCTGGGAACAGCATGCACCAAGATATATCTGTCACATTTGATCCTCCAAAATGCAAATTCAATTTCTCTCTACATTATCATCCCCGCATTTCGCAACAACGAACTACTACTACTTTCCTTCTATTTTCCAGCATTCCGTTGTACAACAAGGGAAGATGATACTAGATCTACCTGCGGAGCTCGTATTCTCTCCTCAACCCAAGACTTCACTTCTTCAACCTACAAAGATACCACCAACCAAAGATTAGATCTCTTGTGATCCCTGGCCACCAACACTGCAAAAGAGAGACACCTTCTTCTTGTGAACAGCAAGCTCTTCCAACAAGCGAGGCCTATACTTATCAACCCAAAGGTCCTGCTCTCCGCTCCTCTTGGACACCATACGCACACCCTCCACCTTCTCCTCTCCTGCACGTTTCAACAGTCACCAGCCGTGACCAAAAAGGAAAGAACCAACACAGTGAAAGAAAATAAAAGAACCCGCAGCAATAGGCAAGTACCTGGAGATGCCTTAGAACCATAAAAGAAGTCCTCGAAATCTTCACATGGAAATTTCACCTGCATAAAGAAACTCACATTGCATCACCTCGAACTTCGCCGAAAAAATATGTCGGTTCAAACAGACACCTAAGAATATTTTCTCTGGTCTCAGTGGAAAACAAATTCCCCTAAAAATGTGAAAAGTTACTTTCGGGCGGCGAAGTTCTTTTGCAGCAAAACTAACAGAGCCTAAGTACACAACACTGGTTAAAAAACTGCTCAATAAAACAATTCGGAAAGTCATTTTCCAGCGAAACAAACGGAGCTTAACCGGAGTAAAGAACAGTGACGTGTCGAGATCGTCACTAACCGTATCTAAGGAGCCGGATTGCCGAGGATTGGGAATTCGGCGCTTCTTAGGTTCCCTAGGGTTCGCGGAACGGGTGACCGGCCGCCTCATTTTCGGCTTTGAGTAGCTCCGGCTCGGCGGACGGGCGTCGTCGTCGTCCGAGGATAACACGACGGTTGCGGCATCTCTCCTTTTCCCCATCGCCACCCGATTGCTACAATACGTTGATTCCGTTTTTTTTTTCTTTTTTTTTTTCTTGTTGTGCGATAGAGTTTGGAATTTGCACGATTCTAAATTTGGAAACGGGGAATGAAATGAAGACGGGGGAGCAGGAACGGCGCCGTTTTTGGGTCGAGGAGGGGATTTACGTGTAATCTCTCGTCTCGGGAGAGTGCTTGCTTCGCGCGCTAGGGAATGCGCGGGGGGTTTTAGACTGTGGGGAAGGGGAAGGAAGTGTACGACGCAAGCTTGGAGTGGCTTTACGTAGATTCGGCCCAAAACTCCTAAAGGCCCATAAAGCGCAATACGTCAGCCAATTTTTTTTTTTGGCATAAGCTTGATATTGTCGGAGTGACGCTTCTACGAAAATGGTATACATACTTAAGAAAATGTCGTACATGTGGTCCATATGGCCACGTTATAATTAACAATGTTTAGATTCATAAATACATATCTGTGCAAGAGATTTTGAAATTTTGTTTCGGTAATTTGACAATGAATTATAACTTTCATGTTCAATTATAATATTTTTACAAATAAAGCATTGAACACATAAAGTTCTTGTACTTTCGAGTTATCAAGACCGGATACTTTCAAATCCCATTTTGTGTTTGTCAATTGTCACAAACCGCGATCTAAATTTTGGATATACGGTGAAAATTCTACTACAGTATCAAAATTAATTGTTCATGTGCTCGTTATTTGTTCGTATGACTTTCATTTTATTACATGTTTATGAAATCAAAATCCGTGCAAATTTGATTTGATGAATCCATTTAAAAGAGAATATTAAAGATTTTTTATAGTGAATTTCTTTATAAGCATGAAAAATGCATAAATCAACCGAATTAAGATTGTATTTAAATATAAAATTCTAACAAATCAAATCGCTAATTACATCTCTGTGGAAAAAGGAAGTTGCTCGTTAACCTTAGACGTATACTATTTTTCCAAAGTCTAGTTCAACTTTCAAATTTAAATTTTTTTTAGAAGAACTTGAATCTGAATTAATCGATTAATCAGCGTTATCGAATAACGGGTATATAACAGCACAAGTATAATTATAACAACTAGTGTAAAAATTACTAATTGACCCACGAAGCGTTGATTAATCTTCTTCAATCTTACTTGGCAGAAAACTTAATGCAAATTGCTAACCGCTCAACTCAAAACGAGAGCCCATAAGATGATATGATATGTAATGGTAAATGCATATGAGTTACACTCAAAGATATTAGACTATGTAATAGATTACGAGTTATACTGAAAGAGAACCGGTAATTATATGTGGAACGGACCACTCTCATATACTGTACTTTGGCTGGTATAGAACACACAATATAAAGATGCATAAACAATAAAAAGATCGTGTAACCAATCTAAGACACATTACAAGTACATAAAACGATTCAAACAAAACAAGACAGAACTTCTCGTGTCTCTGCGGTTTGGAACAAACGCAACCTGCCTATTCAACTCACCTAAAAGATACAAGGCCGTCGAGTTGGGTCACATCCTTGAGAAACATCGAGAGAAAAAGCGTTTGAGATATTGGCACGGCTCAATCAAAATTTATAAGACGAGACCCGAAACCAAGTTTGGTGTCATGTCTTTAATCTGAGTGAACCAGGCCAATATCAAAACCACTGTTTCCTGATTACTTTGCCAATATGTAGTAGAGATGTGTCCCTGTGAATATATATATAAGAGAAGAGATCGAAATCAAGGACAGAGAGGAATGGAGGTGAATAGGAGAATAAATGGGAGGGTGAAGAGGGTAATTAGGAAGGAAGGCGTAGGTATAAGCGTTAGGAAAGATGAACATTTTTAATAAGTTAGACTGCAACTTCGTATTTATAGAGAAAGTTTATAGTATATATACTCTGTAAATATTACAATCAATAAAAAAAGATTTGATTTTGAAAAAGAGAGAGATGGGAATGTCCCGGTGAGATTTAAGAAGAGGGCAGGAAAGAGTGTGCATGAGCATTTAAAACCCGCGACTACCGAAGCAGAAAAGCTGGGCCAGTGCATTTACACTCCCATTATTCGCTCTTCCTCCCCACTCCTCCTTCCCATCCATCATTTCCTCCTTTTTCTCGTCATCGACCCCAAAACCCTTACATCAACGGATAAAAACTATTCTAGTTTTTCGAATTTTATGAATAAAGTTGAGTTCGAACTTGGATATAAAAAAATTTCATTGTTTAATTTTTCTGATTCGAATATAAATTATTTGTTACTATATAAATTTGAATCTCTATCTCCCGTTATAAATAATTTTGGCGTTTAGAAACTTGATGGCAACCACTTTAGTTACCTGCTGTACATGCCAATTATGGACCTGGATTCCTCCGCAAGCGTATTCCGTGTGTTTAACGTTAAACCTTCAGATTATCTTTCCACTTTGCACAAATTAATAAAAACACAAAGCACATTATTCCTTGGGCTATAATACCCTAACTAGCTTCTATCCATTACCCGATCCTACACGGATACTAATTTTTTTATTCGGAAACGCCTAAATAATAGTCCTAAAACACATCACATCTAGACATTTTTATCTCGACAAATGCATATTCGAGTATACTCTCTGGCTAATATAGACCTTATTACCTTCTGTTGTTTTCCCCCTGAAATCAATTGGTAGTTGTTAGGTGGCATTGGATTAATTTGAGAGAAGGACATTTAACACTTCAAAAAATTGTCAAACATTGGCATAGAGTTTTGGATATTTTTGTATGTATATGTATATGTATGTATGTATATGTATATGTATATGTATATACACAAATATATTGTTAATGTCATCAATAGCGGGGCGTCTTAGCTTATAAGATAGATAAAATATTAGAATATTAAAAGTAGAGAATTAACTGCAAGGAAAGGAATAAATAGTAAACGACAGAATAAGTTGAAATTCTGCAGCCCTTAGCCCCTTATCACATGGTGTCTTTCTAATAAGTCGAATAATTTTGATTCGAGTTAGATAGTACTATTAAAATGAGAAGTGACAAATATTTCTCAATCAATATTTACATTGCTACCTCCGGAATCAAACTATAGTTAAAACTATCATAAGTTGATAATAGTGTTTGTTTGTAAGTTGACGCTAAAAAAGAAAATTGGCCGCCCTCGACTTATTAACAAAGAAGACGGGATTTGCGCACTGCATGTGAGTGCTCTTTTCATTAAACTACTTAATCTTCCAGTATTTATTGGATTCATTCATCTAAAATTTCGGATTCACAATTTCTCACGAAGTAAACAATCTCTTACTGACAAAATAAACAACATGTTTTTTTTAGGGTAAAATAAACAACATGGTGGAGGGGAGGGATATCGGTGAATTGATCATACTGACTTATCGGGCCAGGAAGACCACCAAAACATTTATGCCAAAGGGAATCTCTCTCTGCTCTCTCTGAATGTACAGGCCACATTATTAATAGGGCAAGGTACCACTGTCCCAACTTTCAATTATAAACATCAAAATATTAAGGTTTTCAATTAGATCCCCGTATCGCTTCTTGGCTATTTGTTGAGTGTACTCACTTACTGATCCGGTATTACGATAAACAGTACAAAGTGCTCAAGTGTAATATTTGGGTCCACTTCCAATTCCTGTTGAAGAATTATATATATATATATATAGAGAGAGAGAGAGAGAGAGATACACACATAATCATGATATGATCTGTGTAATCAATATTAATATCAAATTAAATATATATTTCAAATACGGGATCGAAGATAGTATGATCTTCTTACTTATTAGAACTAATTCACGAACAATTAGTTTTGAGGTAGAAACTTCCACCAAAAGGTCAGCATATATAGCAAATTGTGATATCGTTCTCCATTGAACATGCTTCTAGTACAGCCATAAAAGCTGACAATCTATTTAATCCCAATATCGTTTAATGGGTGCTATAATCTGATAACTTGTCTACAATATTTATTGAATACATTTATCTATTATCTTTCTAGCAAAATAAAATTACCCATTGAAAACTTTTGCTTATGGGACTGTTTAGTACTTTAATGAGGTAGGACGAAATACTTTTGCCTTCATTGGGACATGTAGATGGGTTTATGATCCATAATATAGCAACAAATTATTATGTTTTGTCTAAAGTACCTTTTAATTTACTAAATATATAAGAATGCAGCTGTGTCCCTCTGTAGTCGGCACTCGACCAAAAAAGTGAAAAACAAGTCTAGGGCAAATGACAATTATTACAAAGATTCCACTGCATGGTCCCCCGAAAACATTTCCCCTTTTCAATTTAGTGCTTTGGTCTGTAGTTACCTACTTACTCTTACGCTGGTCCTCCTTCGTATTTCAGGCATTTACACAGCCACGTGGTTGTCGATCTTGTGGTCAGTAACTACGGAGTACTTATATCAACTATTGAATGCAAAACAAAGATGTTGTATTTAAATATGTGAATACAAACTTTATTAAAATTATATGTGAATTATATTACAAATTATGCAGCAGATATTTGTGGACAAAGAAGATATGATTCAAAACTACATTTTGATAATTTATTTCGAATTTTCTTCTGGGTCAAAGAGAGCTCAGCCGTTCTGAAGGGAATCGGCCAATTATTTCCATTTTTGTTCTGTTATATTTCTGTCTAATTGCTCCATTCACGAGAATGGAAACATTAAATTGGACGTCTCCCCACATCCTGACGGTGGTTAAAGAGGATACCTCCACTAAATTTGGCGATCAGATTATCGCGAGAAATTATAATATATATATATATATATTTATATATGATTCTGTCTATAACTAATTAAATTGGATAGTCAAACCTTTCAGGAAAAAATGGATAGTCAATATGATTCTATCTATAATATACGGTGTATGCTTGTAGTCCTATCTATTTTTTCTGATGGAAACCGTATTCTCTTATATCAATTAAAATACAAGTAACGTAATTACTACCATGTCGTCTTGTTCTTTCCCGATACTTTTTCCAAATTTAACAAGTATCACATCTTGCCATATTTTTTATGGTTAGTGAGGGTGAGTAGTAGTCAAGTGCATTTGACCTAACATCATAAAGAGTGTACTAACTGAAAGAGTCACTAAGCTCAAACCTTAAAAATTTACCTTTAAAAAATAGGAATGAGCAGTATAAGGATCATACACTGTATGTTTCAAATGCGAAACCAAGTCTACGTTTAAATGTATGTTTCAAATCATATCTTAGGTCATGTAGTTATATCATGTAAGGATCAAGATCCAAATTCTGAGGATCCTTGGGTCTGCTCCAAGATCAATTTCCTGCCTATGGATTATTGGATTATTGGGTAGAGATTCAAATCTAACCTTAAAATAACTCATATCTTGCGTTATGCAAGATCTAACTGATATTAAATTCGCAAAGTACAGTAAGAGTAAGCATTTGAACGAGCACATATTGACATGTCATTCATTAGGAGGAGGGTTGGAGAGAAAACTTAATGATCACAGAATGTCACTGCATCAAATAATACGAACTTATTATTGATCGAAAGAAAACAACACGATTGACTAAACACTGATCATTGATTTACAGAAAAAAATATAGTGGAGAAAGTAAATTTAAATGTTTCCAACTTTCATTTTCCAAATTTTGAGACTATCGAGATAAAAATTAGTTTTTTTATATTTTAAACCCTGAAAGATTTCATTTTTAAGATAGATCTTCTTTCTATTTCGTCAGACAAGATTATTTTATTCTCATATGGAAGCCAATCAAGACAATAACATGTCACCAATAAAAAAAACCGCTAAGAGATAATAATGATTCATAATTGCCTATTTCAAAGAGCATTGTACATGTTCACAACTAGAGTTAAGTCTAAAAATATGAGGGTTACTCATACATAATACTCCACAATACAAATAGGAGAGTTTAAAAAATGTGCCAAGTGACCTTTGGTCCAGCGGTATAAGGGTAGGGAGGGGTTTGGGAAGTCGAGGGTCCGATTCCTGGCATTGTAATAGAATAGGTATTAGTATAGGAACTAGAATAGAAACTCAAAAAAATAAATAAAATAAAATAAAAAATGTATATGTTCACACCGATGATATCGGATTCGGTCCGATTCGAAGCCAACACAAATATAATACTAAAACCTGACGAAGATTCGGACCAACTTGTTTCTACATTGACAGGAAACCAACCAAACAGCAGATTCAGCGGTTTTTCTAAGCAAAAAGAACATCTCTCGATAGAATCTCCGAATGGATCCAAGCGGCTTTTGTACAACATTTTTCCAGCTCAGGAATGTTGGGAGTATCTTCAGGATAGTTACAACCAAAATTCCCCGGAGATTATTCCAATGCCAATTCTCCACAACAACATCTCTTACATTTTACTTTATTTATACCCACAAAATAATTCCATTTTTCCAACTAGTGTCCATACAAGAATCTCGTCTCGGTCTTTTATCAATTGAGAGTCGGGTTTAGAGGTGGTCTTTGGTTACCCCTCCATATGAATTCACCACCTGACTATGGCTTCAACAACTACAGTCTCCCCACAGGGCTATGGACGGACGTTGCCTCCCCGGAATGGATGAACAAAGGAGACAACGCGTGGCAGCTCACGGCCACGACGTTCGTCTGCCTCCAGAGCGTTCCGGGGCTCGTGATCCTCTACGGGAGCATGGTCAAGAAGAAATGGGCTGTCAACTCGGCCTTCATGGCATTCTACGCATTCGCGGCCGTACTAGTCTGCTGGGTCCTTTGGGCTCACCAGATGTCCTTCGGGAAGGGGCTCGGCCCTATCGTGGGCAGGCCACGCACGACCCTGTCCGAGGATTTCCTCCTCGGAAAGGCCAATTTTGGATACCTGCCCATGGCATCTTACGTATTCTACCAGTTCGGTTTCGCAGCGATCACGGTGGTACTCCTCGCCGGGTCGTTGCTTGGGAGGATGAACTTTTACGCTTGGATGATGTTTGTGCCGTTGTGGTTGACGTTTAGTTACACCGTGGGGGCGTTTTCTATATGGGGAGATGGGTTCCTGGAGAAGCATATTATTGATTATGCAGGTGGCTTTGTGATTCACCTGTCCTCTGGTGTGGCTGGCTTCACTGCCTCCTACTGGGTAATTCCAACTTCAAGTTTTAACTTTTATTCAGCACGCGTTGAGAAAACTCGTAGCAGTTTGAAGTCGAAAATTGTCAGAACTCATAGTAGTTTGATCTCATTTGTCTGCGTAGGTAGGGCCAAGACATTCACATGATAGGCAACACTTTCCACCAAACAACATAATTCACATGTTAGGAGGTGCAGGGTTCCTGTGGTTGGGATGGACAGGGTTCAATGGAGGGTCTCCATTCTCAGCCAACCTAGTTGCTTCACTGGCCATCCTTAACACCCATGTCTGCACAGCCACCAGCATCTTGGTCTGGATTTCCCTCGACATGATCGTTTACAAGAAGAGCTCTGTCATCGGAGCCGTCCAGGGGATGATCACCGGCCTTGTTTGTATCACCCCTGGTGCAGGTTCGAAACTGTCAGTTTTCTTGTTCGATTCAGACCGTGGTCCAACTGGCTCTGGATTAATATGAGGTATATTGTGTAATTACTTGGCAGGCATAGTGGACTCCTGGGCGGCCATATTGATGGGAATGATGTCCGGCCTGATTCCATGGTACACGATGATGGTGCTCCACAAGAAGTCGGCCTTCTTCCAGAGTGTGGACGACACACTAGCCGTGTTTCACACACACGCCGTGGCTGGCCTCCTCGGAGGGATAATGTCTGGGCTATTCGCCAAGCCGCACCTGCTTCAGCTCATGTACCCAAACACCACTTACCATACAGGTTTCTTCTATAGCTGTATAGATGGGAACATCGCGGCTGGTGTTAAACAGATGGTCTCCCAGCTTGAAGCCGCAGCTTTCATAACTGTTTGGAATGCGGTAGTGACCAGCCTGATATGCATCTTGATCAGTCGCATTGTCGATCTGAGGATGCACGAAGATGACCTCGAGATTGGAGACGATGCAGTGCATGGAGAAGAAGCCTATGCTCTGTGGGGAGACGGGGAAAGAATGTCGATGCATCCGCGAATTCCCCGATTTCATCCTTTTTGGCGACGATGAGTTTTTACTACGTAAAAGAATTCGGCGCTGTAAATCGGTACCTAATAAAAATCAGTACCCCAGTACAGTACTACAACAATTATGTTGTATCACTCGAATTTTCCATGTTCAAACTGAAAATAGAGTTAACATCATGCAAGTGAAGTCAGATGCTCGGTTGGCTGTCCAAAATGAAGAAGTATAAGTGCAGAATGTGTGTTTTTCTTTTAAGACAAACTTAAATATATACAGAAAGAACAGCTGCAAACGAAAATTGCATGCCTAAATAATGTACTTACTGCCCAGGAATGGGCTCTCAGATGAACAAAAAGCTAAGTACTAACTATTGCATAAGTTCAAATAATCAATTTGATCAGTAGACGACCAAAAGAATCAAAGGTTCGGAGAAGATTGATGTAAAATGTTTGTATCTTTAAAATACAGTAGAACCGAAAGCAAATGCTATTGGAGAGAGTAACATTGTTCTGGTCAATTAGCTACATACTTTACATCGGCGCCTTCCCCACAGTAAGTTATAACGCAATGAAGCATTCTATGGGAAAACACATCTAAATTCGACGAGCATTCCTTTTATCCTTTTATGTACATCGGTTAGGTACCACTTGAAAAGCATTCCTATCCAGGAGAGGATTTGATCTTATTTACAAATACCATAAGATGGCCCCTTGGTCTAAGACAAGTGAAGTCAGAGGAGATCGATGGCGGGTTCCAATGCCAGGCATACCTGGAAGCGTGTTCTCAGTTCACTGGGGCCGTTTCCATTTGAGCGGGCCATCAAATGCAAGTAGTCTCAAAGGCAGTAGCAGTTTCTCTAGGCTCCCCAGGTTGGTTATAGGAACTTGAGCTTGAGCGGCAAAAGAACAGCTGAAAAGTCATTTACCAACTAATGCACTAAACATCATTTCTTGATTTGAGAAACTCCATCAGTTTGTCTCTCCATGAGGCTGCAATGATCAGCAGTCACCTTAGCTAATTCTCTTGTTCCAGAGAGTTTGTGAATAAACCACAGCAAAAGCAAAAGAGTGCAAATGAATGAAGGGAAGACAGTAAAATAGTAGATTGGTTTTGTTTAGTGAGATTACCAGCATCACTGTATCTTTCCTCTTTAGCAGCCAAATTCATGCTCCTCACCAGATGTAGCTCCTCAGTAAGTAAATCTGGGCCTTCAACAGCACTGCCAAATTCAACACATGCTTAAAGCCAAAGTGAAAAATTTCTGCATGCTAGTTCTCTAGAAAGCAAGCATGATAAGTACCTATCGAGGATCACATCGTAAGTAGGTTTTTGATCACGTACTCTACCCGTTCCATAACTTATACCAATAGCATCCATGACGACAATTTCTTTACTGACATAAATTGGTACCTGCATTGCCAGAAGCAAAACCAGCATTGAAATCAGGCCCAAAGAAGTATTGCAGGTTAAAAGTACAATGGTTGCATACAAGCTAAGGATTTGGGAGGTTTGATGGATTCCTTGAGATATGTTAACTTGGAAACTGGAATTAACTGAACATAAATTATAAGGCCATCTGTTATGCAACCATCTTGGGCTTTGCCTAGATAGAACTGAACATAAATTACCTTACATCTGTTTGCCACATTTATGGCATCTGAAGGCCGTAAATCCACACTGAGAACTTCATGAGACTCGGGCTGTAGACAACACCAATCTAACAAGAGTAAGAAACTGAAACAGAAAGGCTTCCACTTCTTCCCAAGTGTATGCGCACAAATAAATGATAGAGCCCTTTTGACATAATCACCTTGCCGAAGTATAATCGAGCAATATATGTGTTAACCACCCTCTCCGTGATTCTCACCATCTTTACCTGTGACAGGTAGACTAGTGGTTAGTAAAGACATTTTTGGTAACAATCTTTTTCGAGCAAAGCACAAAGTACCTCGTGAGTTTACCTCATACCCAAGAATCGAGACAACATTTTGCACAAACTGGTACTGATCCGGGCAATCCTACAAAAATGCATCTAAGTTATAACTTATAAACTCCAAAGTGGAAGGCAAAAAACAAATGGGAACATGAGCAGGGTTACCTTGTCGTCAGCCTCCCATAATGCACCGATGAGCTTCTGAGCAGCGAATTCCCCTGCATCCATCACAAGCAACCCCCTTCGATCACTAAAACAAGTCTGAAATCATCGAATTCACGGCAGGTAACAACACGTGGATGGTGGTACACTCACCGACGATAATGGGAAGCAAGAAGTCCCCGTCGCAGGAAACCTTGAGGAAGACAGTGGGGAGCTTGAAGCGCCGGAGGAAGTCGACCCCGATCCCCAGCGGACCGGGACGCCGCTTCCCAAGCGGCCGGAACGGGTAGGGCTTGTAGCTGCCGACGGAGGGAGGCAGCGGGCCCCACCCGAACCCTTCCTCCTCTTTAAACCCCGGCTGCCCCTTCCTCATCCTGTAATGCGCCGTCGTTTCTGTATACACAAAACGACAAAAAGATAGTGAGCGCGAGTAAATCGCCAAATTATTGATTTCTGTAACTCCATTACAAATGAGGTAAACCCACCGGGGACAAGGAGAGATGCGAGGAGGAAGTCGCCGTCGGAGGGGGAAGACTTGCACCGGACGGCGATCCTGCGGCGGGAGGAAGGCGGATCGTGACGGCATCGTACTGAAGAGGGGAGCTGGAACTGGATCGTGCCACGTGGCAGTCCACATCCGCAGGGAGCCTGAAATGTACGGATTTGGAACAGGTAACATCCCGCTATCATCCTTTGTAACTATATAATATTTTATTTTAATTTTCCCGTTCGGTATTTATAAGTGGCGGTTATTGTTGGAAGGGGGAGATCGCGCGCCGGGGTGGTTGGGTTGTTGCGGCGAGGGAGGGAGAAGGTCGGTGGGCGAATAATAAAATGAGCTGAAGCCGGAAAGTGAATCAACGACTCCCACCCCCTCTCTCTCTCTCTCTCTATCAATCGTAATTGGATGGATTTTTAATTGTTTTTCTCCCCGGTCTACCGACGTGTGGGGCCCACCAGGAGTGGCATCAAGTATGTGCGTGGAGAAACGTGCGAGTCGACGCTAGGACCCCCCCCCGAGTCGCATGATGGCGCGTCTCGTCCCCGTGTGGGCTTCATTCTTCATCCATGGCCCAGGCCATTTAAAATTTTTAAATTATCTTTTTATTTCGATTGTATTAAAATTGAATTTTGAAGACCGGGATTGTAATGGATTAGTCGATTAAAATGCTAGTGGCCAGACATACGCACTTCATTTGTTGGAATATCTGTATCTGTGTAACTACATAATTAAGAGATTAATCATCGGTTTCTTTGGGACTGACTCTGACTGTGAGGATAGCGATGGCCAATCTTCCAACGACGATAGCTGTTATTAGTTGGACCTATGGTTCCGAAATTGCCAGGTTGGCCTTCTTATCTCAACTCAATATAAAACGTCACACCAGAAGCATATCCTCCAACGTAATCCATGTTTTTTAATAATAATGCGACATTATCTATGCTTCTGGATAATAATACGACGTCGCTCGGTTGAAACAGCTATCTATTTCATTGAAGAAGTTTCAGAACATAAAACCAATGGCTATATCATCTGTACTGCTGTGTTTTCTCAAACTCTAAGCATCCATTCGTCACCTCGTTGCGTGGCATTTCGGGGCCGACCGGAAGCTAGAGCTTTGCGAGGGGGAGCACCAGCTAGGGCAGTCTTCTTCCTCGGATAAATCTTCAAAAGCTTGATCATCTCGTATGTCCTCGCATCTCTGCCGGAATAGAGGCAAAGCTCAAGTGGGGTCAACCCTTCCTGCCAGCAGAGAAACATCGAACAAGTGAATCTCTTACTTCGTATGTGTCGAGAATGCACGTAGAACAGAAATTTGACGAGCTACGAAGTGCATGCATAGTATGGCGTTTATGATGAAAAAACTACAGTAAGAATCTTATCGGACGTTTCAACGATCAGGTCGTAGATGCTAATGCATCTTGGAACTGAAGGACGTAGATTCATATTTACCTGATTCTTTCTTGTCCTATCAGCTCCTCTAACCAATAAGAGCTTCAACACATCAGTCCTTCGAGCTTGAACAGCAACATGTAATGGTGTCCAACCATCCTGGAATTAAACAAAAGGGGAACATAATGAATGAAACAAGGGAACTGAAGGGCTGGAAAAGATTAGAGGAAATGGTGGTTGGTTGTTGCTGTTGCTTACCTTGTCCTCGCCGTTTATGTCAACATTATATAACAACAGAAGTTTGATAATCGAAGTTGATGCTGATAGAACTGCATAATGCATCAAGGTAGCACCATCCTGTAGAAGTAAAGCAACAATGAAGTCCAAGTTCCAGAAGAAAAAAAAAACTGCATCGTGTAGTGCGATAAGGGTTCTCAAAATCACACCAAGAACATTTCATTATCACCGGAGACTATCAATCAAAAAGGTGATCAATGTTGAAGATGCGCTTCTAAGAATGTAAAAAACATGCAATGGAAACAAGCAAAGTACCTAGTTTCATTTTGATGACAACATGGATAATGAAAGAATATTACAGAAAATTCTCCACTCACCTCATCGACGACGAAAGGGTTTGCTGATTCTTTCAAAAGATAGCGTGCCAACGCCAACTTTTTTGCCATGATTGCTCTGTGAAGAGCAGTTAAACCATCCTGAATGACAAAACACCCAAAAAACAAGGCTAAGAATGAAATCTGAGCGGACAAAAAACATCAAAAGAGTCGGCAGTTTACTTACTGTATCGACAGCATTGATATCAATGCCACGCTTTAATAAAAGAGCTGCGAGTTCGGATTCTCCGGATGCAGCAAATGAGTGAAGGGGAAGCCACTTGTTCTGAAGAAGATTGCAGCAGAGTACAGTGTCATTCTCACAATTATTACTCGGGACAAGGTTTACAGTCATTGCTTATCAGTCCATAGCTTAAAAAAAGAAAC
This sequence comes from Hypericum perforatum, assembly GCA_012979155.1. Taxonomy (NCBI): domain Eukaryota; kingdom Viridiplantae; phylum Streptophyta; class Magnoliopsida; order Malpighiales; family Hypericaceae; genus Hypericum; species Hypericum perforatum. Next base: position 249,697 of record SOPF01028399.1, on the reverse strand, counting down.
TCACCGAGGAAGCCGCAACTAAATCGGGCGCTTTCCTGTTCAACAAGGCCTTCTCCTCCGGGGTAAACAACTTGCGAGAAGGACCTCCTAGATTAAGAAGCCCGCGCACAATTAATACCACAGCAGCAAACCTAAGCATCAAGGTAAAATGGTAATAAGAGATACCTTGCGGTCTCTTATCAGCAGCAGCATAATCCGAGCTCTCAAAGAAACGCTTAACATCCGCAAACCCCTTCCCGTAGACCTCCCACTTAGGGTTCCTGGGAGCCACTCTCCCTATCCCACTGTCCACCAATTTGACTTCTTCTTCGTCCTCATCCTCGTCCTCCTCCTCCTTCACCTCAACTCCCCATCCCTTTTCTCCATTCTCAAATTGTGCGGGGCTATCGAGCCCGAGGGGGTCCAGCTGGGCACGCTTGGCCTCCCTAAAGGACTCGTACTCCTCCAAATTGATACTCCTAAGAGGCTGGTACGCCCCACTCTTCCTCTCCACTCGGGAATTGAACTCAATCTCCCTCGCTATCTTCTTCTTCTGCTTCTTCGACATGTTAATCTCCGCCTGAACCTCCTTCCACTCCTCCGGCACCAAATTCTCCCCCTCCCCCTCATCCACTTCATTACGCCTCATCTTCCTCCTC
>SOPF01028399.1:150845-249049 GCA_012979155.1 Hypericum perforatum | reverse complement strand
AACCCACTTCATCTTCATCATCATCATCCTCTTTCCCTCCACCGTCTCCTATCTATATTCCGCCTTTCTTCGCATATTCGTTGGTTGATATTTATATGCGAAAACTACATTTTAGTACCCAGTGATTTTACATTTTTGCATTCACACACCATGGTCGCCGGACAGATCCCCAACAACTGCCAGGCCGATTCGGCTTGAAACGTTGCTATTTTTTAATTTATTTCAAATTTAGTTTATTTAACTTACTTTCAAAATTTTAGACAATTTTGAATTTTGTTTTCTTCTCAAATAACATTTTTTTTATTTGCAAACAATAAAATTTGAACTTTACTATTCTACCCAACAAAGTGTTGGTAAAACATTGCCATTTTCTAAACTATAGAAATTAAATTACCAACCAATTTTGGACTACAGTGTCTGAATGAAACAAAGTCGAAATCACAAAATTGCACTTTTTGCCAAAAATTAGACTTACTTCCAAAAGCCCCATACAGCCAACTAACATATGATGATATGACCAATATATTTGGGCCTTGACCAGATATTGGCTATTTCCCGAGCCTGAGTCGGGTGCATATATAGGCGTATATGGGAATATAAGAGTAAGAAAGTTTTAGACTTCACGCAAGTACGTTAACATAACATCACAAAGTCATGTACGACCACAATAACACACCAGACTGAGAATCTCTACACAAGAAAAGAGTAATAACCAAGACCATGAAGCGAAAGACAGCCATCTGATTGCGCTTCGTAAGTTTCAGACTGTTCATATTCTTAGTTTCTTATAGCTAGAACTCAGTCCCCACGACAGCAACCTGACCTAATACGGGGATCTGGATCTGTCCCTTCTCGATCTTCCTCCTCCGTATGGAGACCGCCTCGGAGAATAATCACGACCGCCGCCGCGGTATGAGGGAGGAGAGCGCCTGGGTGACCTCCTGTAATCATCACGACTGTAACCACCCCGATATCTGTCTCGGTCACGGTCTCGGTCACGATCACCACCACGACCTAGTTTCAATACAACATAACATGGGTAAGGCATCTATCCAATAATTAGTAAAGAACAGTGGAGAAAAATTGAAAATTACCATACTCCCTTGTGTTCTTCAGACCAAGATAGTGTCCAGGAGTTGGGGTTCTTGGGCGTTTCCTCCTTGACTGGAAGACAATAAAATGGTTAAAGAGGCGATGTATTAACAATACACAATCATATAAAAATATGCACATGCTCACCTACAAACCCCAAAGAAAAACAAGGCAAGGAGTGCAGAGGGAACACTATATTTGACAATGAAATAAAAAGGGAACAGTAGCAAGCAGACAACAGGAAATAACCAGGTACAAAATCTACTTCTCACTGAGCAAGTGCCAGGTATAAAATACCATTAAGCCTGATTAGAAAGATGTTGGTAATGTCCGTTGATTAGTTGAGGGTTGAAATTGAATGCTGGGGTTGTAAGTTGTTCGACAATATAGTTGGTATGTTAAGTTGATGACAAGCATTTGAAAAGCCGCTAAGCTGGTCATTGTTCAAGCCGTTCACTAAAGTTGGCATGTGAACTGATCATCTTTCGTTGCTGCCAACATAGCCGAGGCAAGATGTTCTGAATGTTGCCAGAAAACCTTCACGTTAACGCCAACAATACAACAGAAACTAAAAATTACCAGCAGCAAGTATGCAAGCACATTACCTTCTCCACTGTTATATATCGCCCCTCCAGAACTGACTGGTTCAGATACTTGACGCAACGATTGGCATCCTCCACAGAGTCCATTGTAATGAAAGCAAAACCCCGAGAAATACGAGTGCGGGGTTCCGTCACAAGATGACAAGAGGCCACCTGGTGGAATAACAAGCTTCCATAAAAACCAGGAAAACTTTTAGCTAACTGGAAGGTACGAAGTAGAAGGGAGCAGACCTTTCCCTCCTTGGCAAAGTGCTCCTCAAGGTCTCGCTCAGTGACCCTAGTGGAAAGACCCGTTACATAGAGTGTGTTCCCCGGATTTGTGACATCAACCCTGCCATCAAATTACAAAACAGTGTCATTCTCCAAAAGAAACAACCCCTGGCATGCACATGTGCGGGGCAAGGATCCACAAACCAACCTTCAAAATGTGTGAATACAATGAAACAAATAAGAGACTAACCTGCTGCGATCTCTGGACCTAGATCTGCAAAAATAAAAAAAAAAACCCATCAGAAAGCGCATTAAAATCGATATTCTAAAACGGCAAAATGAGCCCATTCGAAAACAATACCTGCCACGACTTCCCGAGCGCGATCGGTGCCTTGGCTTGGGCAAGGACCTAGACCGCGACCTAGATCGAGACCTAGACCTCGATTGCTCTTTCCACGGAGAAGGCGACCGCGAGTTCCTGACACACAAAATCGCCAAACTAATAATTCAAAACCCTAGATCTCTTCAACACATGATACCCGAATATGCTTATAAATGCCACATCAACGATTCATATCCTAGTTCAACCAAACACAGTATCAAAACGATGATGGAGCAGAGGGAAGTTCGAGGGGTTCGTACCTTTCGCGAGGAGAATCCGCCTGCGACATTTTGGGCAAAACAGAGAGAAAAATAGAAAGGGAATTAGTTCTAGAACCCTAATTCGAGGACTTGAATTTCTCAGAGACGAGGCGAGGGAAAATAATTACCATTGCGAACGAGTTGAGTTTCTACGACGCGAGAGCTGCGAATTAGGGTTTTCTTTTCGATTTTGTCGTCCGGAAATCTGATTTTTATATATGGGCGACGATGACGGGGAAAGTTACACGGAGCGGTAAAAGTTTTGTAAAATCTCGTAAGAAATTTACAACTACACGAAATTTATTTAGAGTTCTAAGAATCTGATGGTAATATATTGTTTTCGAATAAATCATTGGTAAATTGAAGAAATTATGTGTGCGATTGAACATTGAGTTTCTTCTTTACGATAAATTGTATTTCAAGATATATAAATAATAATGTAAAGACAAACACAATAAAATTATATAAATAGGACAATTCTTTAAATATTTTCTATTCTATTAATAAGTTTCAAAATCAAAATCCTACATGATGAATGTACGGGTTTTTATTATTATCGGGGATTGAAAAATGTGCATATGTTCACCTGTACATTACAATTACAGAGATGCGGGTCATTGTCGAGATTTATCAGCGGATTGATCAAGAGAAGTACATGAACTTTTAAAAAAATATATTTCGGTGAAGAGGACTTTGAACATTAAATAGATTGTCCTCGTATAACAATTTCATTTAACTTGAATATAAATTAATAAGATATCTAAAACAGTCAATTTCCTCTGATTAAAGCCACCAAACATAGTATAGCTGAACATGCCAAACCTTGGTTCTCACACAATAACATCAAATACGTACAACCTGCGAGGAACAATCCAAACAAAGAGAACAAAGAGCAGAGATCCTCATAGCTCCTTCAACTTTTTACAAAGAACACAACGATGTCATTCTTCTTCCTGTACCAGTTTTTACATAAGAGTTGGGTATATGTCAATGGAAGGATGGAGATACTATGTGGTTAAGGTATCTGGAAGCTTCAAGGCATGGGCTCCAATTACTTTACCACCAACATCCGGGAATGTCTCGTACCCGGGAAGCGGGACTACCTTCCCGTCAGATTCTACCTTCAGAGGATACCTGAGGAGATGACCCTGCAATGATGTGAATTCCGGTTCGTTGTACCGCTTCCAGTTGCTGTCTGCAATGTCGTTTACTGTCCTCACACACTCTAAGCTCTCGGGAGCAGGTAACGAGGCAACCTCCCTGCCGAGATGCTCAGCCCACAGAGACATTCTATAGCCGTAAACCTGCAGAAGAAGTTGGCCACGTTAGGGTCTTACAAAAGGAAATAGATCGAAGAAGCAGCAGACAATGCATACCTCGCCGTGTGGATGTCTCTTGTTTGCAGCCCATGTGTGATGGGGTTGGTATGCGCCCATGGCTAGCTCAGTGTCTTTTGTGCCAGCCATGGATCTCTGGTTGATGTTGGCCGATCCTATGATCACGTACTCGTCATCTACTACCATACCCTTTGCGTGCACGTAAATCATGAACCTCTGGAACTTCCAGGCGTCAGAAACCTGATGATGACACAGTGAGCATGAGTCTCTTCCACAAGAAGTTACCAAAGATACCGTAAAACTATGCATCTGTCATTCTCAAACATCAAGGAAGTTAGGTCTGCCAACTATCCATAATATAAGCACGCCACTAGACATTAAACAGAGATCACGAATCCAGGTTAGTGTCCCCGTCAAACAAAACCCAAATAAAAACTTCAATTGACTATCCTCTGTTTCATAGACCAATGAGCTTACAGTGTCTAGGTTCTATAATCTGAAATCAGCAATGAATATAGTTGATGTGCTAACGGAACTGTTCAACCTGTGAATTGCGTGATACTATGATACCCACAATTTTCTGGATATCAAAATTGCATTTTAGGAGGCCCACGAGACCAAATTTGAAGACAAAGAACGGAAGCAAATACCGTTGCACCATTGGTGACGGACATTTCCTTTGGCAATTCTTCACGGTTGCCAAGACAATAGAAATTGAGGTAATCTTGAGGATGTGAATCAACCATTCCCACAGATTGAAGTTCACGTGCAATTATCTCATACATCATTTGCATTGTTTGGCTCTGCAACATGGAAGTTGTCACGTTAGGAGACAGACAGGTGAAGAGAAATGCTATCACCATCCACACACCATATAGTAAATTCAATGACCATTGGTCCCAAAACTCGACATGATAAACATGTGATTTTAATTTGTAACCATTTGAGCATGCCCGAAAAATAAGGACGAGACAACTTGATAGATGAAGGATGAGTTACTATGACATAAAACATGTGTACTACATATTATTGTTGACATGAGTTTGTTTTGACTCGAGACAAGTTACCTGCCAAAATAGAATTTCTTGCATGACTTCGGACTGTGGATTGCCCTCAGGCCACATCGGAATAACAACATACACAGCAAACCTTTCCTTGGATTTTATCTTGCTGGCAATTTTCAAGGCCAACTCGATCGGCACCAAGTTATCAGCTCCTGCACATTGTGTTGGAGACGATGAATTAAGACATGGAAACAAAATGTTACCATGTTCATAAAGAAAAGAATGTGGCAACGACCATAGCTCCAGGACCATATTGGCATATAACAAATTATTAGCTTCCTAAGGTATAGTACCACTTACACTTTAGGGAAGTCAAAGCATGATCAAGTTATTTAGTGAGAGAAGGTGAGACCCACAAATCATTAACGAGTTATTCACAAAGATCAAAAACAAAATACATATATAGAACTGTTTGGGCAAAAAGTTGGATTAGACAATAAGTTAAACCAAACTGCAAACAGTGACACATAGAACAGAACAAAATCTCAGATCTTCACCTGCGTCTTTATAGGACGGCCATGCAAAAGAAGATCCTAGAAAATACTGATTCTCGATATATATAAAATGCTGAGCAGATCTGATGGCCTGGATGTATGCGCTTTGAATGCTTTTGTCAATAACCAAGCTCTTTGCACATATGAGGTTCTGCAGCACAACATGATAGAAGAAAATAAGATGCTGTTTGCAACGACTAAGTTGGTTAAACATTGCGGATCAAGAAAAAGAGTCATCTAGAATATGGAAACTTGTCAAATCAACCTGGGCTTCACACTCTTCAACAGTTCGAGGAAATCCTCGTAGTGATCCTGAGTCAATGGACCGAAATATCTGCAGGCGCAACAAAAGTCTGACACATTAGTAAGACATTCATAGGCTTAATCAGAATGATGACTAAAAGGAGTTTAAAACAACCTGAACATGCCAGTTATCAGGATCTTTTTCTTTGGTAAGATATATGCTGGGGTCATCCTTTGGGATTGTGGTACCATCCTTCCTTACATCCAGGGGAGGACTACGAAACCATGAAATGCGCTCGATTCTTATTAATGCATCTTGCTGCCATTGAGATGCCCCTCGAAACCTGAGACCAAATTCTTTCCACTTGGTAGCTTGTCTCCAACGCTGCTCAAAGTTTATGAGAACATCATATGCTGCTGGTCCTTCAATTCTGCTATGCAAGTCGTGCCATGGTTGACGGGGCGCCTTGGTTCCAGCCTGATACATGCAAGAGGAACTGATATCAAACAAAAAGGAAGGCCCAAAAGTTAAGGGAAGTCCAATTCTCTCTCCCATGCACACACAAAGCTAGAGAGGTGCAGCTTTGGACACGGCGAGGGAAATTACATGCACAGCTCAAGAATCACTAGCACTGGGAACATCTAGGCTATCAGAGTCATAACTCATAACATTCTTCAAGAATCCAAATCACCACTCACCGGAAATGTAGGATTATGGAAATCATCCTTGAAGACAGTGTCGAGACCATGGAACAAACGGTGGTCAGGAGTATCGTACCGCCCATCACAGAGATCAATACCTCCCAAGAAAGCAGTTATGGTTCGGAAACTGTCATAGGCTTTCGTGTCCACGAGAACACATTTTTGATGGTGTGTAAAGAGGGTTCCAACAACCTGGATATGAACATCATCCAAGCGACATCAGGGAATAAGATTCATAGCAAATCAGAAGAGAATTCCCACCCATATTCAGGGGAACAGCAAAAACGAAACCTTGAGAGCAGTATCAATTGAATGGTCATTGACTAAAAGCACCAATTTGATTGATGATCCCAATAATGTCACTAGTGCTGGACCAGAAAGGGCTAAATTGATCACAAAGTAAAAGAGCAGACAACTCACCTGCTGTTTGATAATACTAAGCTTAGAACTCGGGTAACGGGGGGAGAGCACACAGGTAACAGAAGAATGCTTGAAAAACTTCTTGGTATCTTCATCATGAGTACTCATCAATCCACCCTGCACACCACCAAATATACACACAGGCATGTCAAAACCACACAAGCCCCTCGACTAAATCACATCCGAAATGACCTTATTGTCTTAGCACAAACTCCACATTCCTGCACAAACTCCCAACTCTGCCTGATCACACACTAACACATGGTGAGCTAGCGAGAGAATTATATACCGTCTTGATGCCGAACTTGTCGTGAGAAGTCTTGTCGTCCCACACGAGCAACAGCACCCTGACCCCCTCCTCGGACTTGTACTTGAGCAGCTCCCCAAGCGTCAGGTCGCCGCCACGTGGCAGCGGCCTAGTAGGCTCCCTCACCAGCTTAATCTTATGGAACACCGACCATCCCACAATGTACACCAACTTCTGCGCCTCAGACACCGCATAACAAATGTCCTCCCAGCAGCTCTCCCGCCGGTGCGGCGCCAACCCGTGCCCGAGCTCGACCTCATGCGTGCCGCCCACGTGCGCGTCCTGGTACAGCCGCATCCGGTTCCCCCTCCGCATTGGGAAGTACACGTCGTCGATCTCGCGGGCCCCGACCTTATACTCCGGGTTGGTCTCGAACGGCGTGAACCTCAGCTCCACGTGGAGGGCCGTCTCTGGTTTGGGAGGCTTCCCGGTGGAAGGACTAACAATTGGGAGCCATTCGGATATTGTCTCGCCGGAAAGTAACCGGGTCGACGGGATCTTGCAGGTTCCGATGAGGTCGGCGCCGAAGAGATCGTTATCCTTAACGCGGAACTCGATGCCGGAAGCCGGGTGGGCGAGGGGGATCTTGAACCTTTGGTCCCACCTAGGGTTAGAGCTGTTCTTGAGAACCTTGGTCCGGGCGAGGGTGGTCTGGGGGACGGAAACGGTGACGTAGGCGTCGCTGGAGACGACCGGTCGGCGTTGATGGACCTTGGTGGAGGAGGAGGAAGATTGGGCGGCTGACGTGGCGGAGGGGGAGGAGCAGGAGTTGAAGCAGCGGCTGACGTGGCCGTAGAGCGCGTCCATGTTGGGGAGGCGACGCGCCTCGATGATGTGGAGCTCCAGGTCGCCGTGGAGCATTACGGTCGCCGCGGGCTCGTTGCTGTCGCCTGTCGTTTCTCCCATTGTGGAAATCCGGCGTCGTTTTCCGGGGTCACGATAATAGATGGAGGAGAGAGAGAACTTTGCTTCGTCGCCTACGAGTTTACTCACAACCTCGTAAACTCGTAGGCCCCACGGGTTAACCCGATTAGCTCTACTGTTGTTCTTTATATGAATGGGATTTTCCAAGGGTTGCCGGATTTGGTATTTGTATTGTTCACTTTTCCTAATTTACCCTTTTTAAATGGTTACCTTTACGTGTAAAAATTAATATATTATTGTTTTAAATTTATAGGTTTGATAATCAATGGTGGATAAGATGGCATTCTAAAGAGTTAATTTAGATGATGTTCTCAAAAAAGACTTCGTTTATAGATAACGTTGAGATGACGTTGTAGTGTACTTAATTGGTATAATTTGGGTTTAACTTGTCCTAAATTAGGATGAAGTGGGTGAGGTGTGATACCCGACGGAGAAGTTGCGGGTGGGCCCCGTTTCAAATAATAGACCGAGAGATATTTGTAGTTTTTTTTTTTGGTGATAAGAAGAGAAATTGGTAGTTGGGGAACCACGATAGGGACCAGCAATAGAGATGGTGATTTTGACGTGGGAGTAGGGAGATGGGCATTTTCGTAAATTTAGCGTCGGTGTAACGGTCACAATTACTATCTGACCGCATTCATAGGACTAGGACTTGGTTTAGCAACTCTGTTGGCTCTGTAATATCAAAGTTAATAATATCAAAGTTAATACCAATTATATCTTTTAGTTGTATTAATTTTTGTGTAAAGAAATGTCAAAAATTTAAGAGAAATTAATAAATTTTTCTCACGGTCCTTTATAATTTCCACGACATACTTTTGTTGTCGTAGCTTTCTTTTCCTAGGATGGAAGATATACGTTTCAGCTACGAAAAGGAAAAGTGGATTGGAAAAAAAAGGGAGCTCAGTTCCTGACGCTTTTGCTTCAGGTCCGGACATCCGGCTTCTCCGGCATTATCCAGGCACACTTTTTTTTTTCTTCAGAATATTGCATCCAGAAGTTAGTATAGCTAAGTTTATTTTATTTTTTATATTTTGGTAACGTGGAGAAACAATAAATTAAGTTGAAAGAACGTACGCTACAAGAAATCTCAAACAAGAAAAAGGGTTGCGGGATACCAAATCAAACTAAAAATCGCCAAAAAGAGGAGGGCGTTTCCTAATAATAAATTAATGTGTATCGGCCAGCTTGTCATAAATCAGATCTCCAAAGAACGAACGGATAAAAAGCGCCTAAAAAAGAAGAAACGCACGCACGTTCTCGGTATTCTTTGGGCATCTTAAAAATCGGGAGCCAACTAGGAAAGAGTAAAGACAAGTATTACCAGCTCACGAATTGGATGGCGGCAAGGCGTATAGGGTTCCATCCTCGGGAAATCCACCTGTTTCTGTTTTTTATCAATCTAAATCATTCAAAAGCACCAGAGAAATGAAAATTTGTAAAATCAGAAATTTTGGTTATCGAATTCAAAATTGTGGTCTTCCCATAATCTTCTTAAAGGTTTTGTTACGGTTTTAACTTTTGATGAACCACCTCAAGCATATAAAGATCAGATTTTGATTTCTTTAGAAACAATTAGTGAATTTTAAAAAAAAAATTGTAGCTAAGGGAGCTGTCTAGAATCTTGTTTAAAGGTTCAGAATAACCTTGTAATTACTCGTTCTGGAACAATAGTCAGCCTACCCAACAATGTGACAAATATTTCAGATACTGCATAGTATAATAATTTGCTATGTTAAAAGTAAATGAATTGTAATGTGCAACAAAATTTTAATTATAAAAAAGAAAGATACATTCTTTTAGGCTAAGATTATTGACTCGAGTGTCTTGCGACCTATCAAAATTAACTCTAGAGCTCCGAAAAAAGGTTGTAGTACGAACATTGGCTCCACGATCCAAATGAAAAAGTGGTTCGACGACATGGGCCATTGCTGGCGTAGTTGGATAGGCATTCATTTTGGGTCCTACTGTGGCCAAAATCCCTTTAATTATTTCACGATTGTGCAACGACAGCCTGTGACAATTACCACATGCCACATGAAAGGAGCTGAGTGGCTAGACGAAAAACGTCAACGACTTCGACATTTCGCAACCGTTGCACTGATCCATTCATGATAATGACTAAATAATCTTGAGTAAAAAAATGTCTAAACAATCGATGCGTCATATATTACGCCCATGAAAAAAATGTGTACACCGTATCACATGAAAAAATGTCATCACAGTTCCAAAATCACTTATTAAGTCCCAAACATAAAACTTTGATTGGACTGCAAATAATAGACGGAAATGTAGAATAAAATAGTAAAGATATTTTTGGTTCCCCACAACATGAGCATCCAAAAAGTTCGCTGAATCGTATATGCAAGTTAGCAAACCATTCTTACACTGGTATATATTCACAATTACTCAACTTATATTGATATCAAAGAGGATAGTATTAGGGACATTGCAATAGAAGTATTAAGTGCGAAATGATAAATCAAAATCCATGATTCTACAGAAACTGTCCAACTTTTTATTTTACATAAAAAATACATTTCCCTCAACTGCAGAATAGTGCAAACTATAGGTTGTGATGTAGCAGCTCACTCACTCTTAACAATTTGAACGTGTCCAGAGGATCTACATGCACACACAGCAATTATTACTTGTACCAATAATCACCACAACCGTGGGAACAAGAACATTGCGTACAGATACATAACTTGATCCCTAAGGTAAGTCCAAATATTAATCCGGACATAACTTCATAGGCAAAGAGACTGCTCCGTCCCCCGAAGCTACTATACTACAGCATCTTATGTATGGTTCACAGTTTCGTTGCCTTCGTCGTTTCAGCTTTATTCCGGGGCCGGTAGTTACCGCAACCTGCGAAACAAGGATATACTGGCATCACCACTGGGTTTCGAAAACAAAACAAACCGAAGACAGAAAACATAGGACATAGCCGAAGCTTAAAATCATCAGACACCAACGGCCGAAGAACAGAGTACATGAAATGAAGCATACATGCAATGCAACTACAACCAATCCGTAACAATTAAAAGCAAGAGAATATAAATCACCTTCGTTTTCTATAGCTGTCAGAACTGACTGAACTCAACGCTTGTCCTTTTTGCCATCTTTATTTTCCTGAGTGCTCCTGTCATCCTTTGGTGTATACTGGCTGGTAGAAGAGGGTGAATACCCAGGAGCACTAGGCGAGTAGCCAGCACTTGGACTACAGAGGACAAAACGGAAGGATGTGAATATTTTTCGGGTCAAAGTACTGGTATTCATGACTTGCTTCACGGCCTCATCATACAGTAGAAATCTGAACGTACCTGTACTGGGGTGAACTAGGGCTAAAATCAATGCTTGCGTTAGAGTTGTAAGGGCTGCAAAAAAGAACAGGAATTAGTATTTCGATTGATGAAGAGACAGAAGGGCAACAAACACAGCTTAACTGTTACCTGCTAGGACTGTATGCTGGGCTTGACGGGGAATACGATGGAGATGTTGGGGAATATGAAGGGGAAGTGGGACTGCAACAGCAAGCAAAGCACAAACGAAAGCTCAGTACTTCAACAAAATGAAAAAAAAGGACATCTAACAAGACCAATCACATTTTGTACCTGTAATTCGGGGATGTTGGGCTGTAAGGACTGGATGCCGACAGCCTAGCACTACTGGGTGAATACGCCTGGGAGGGGCTGTATTTTGCAGACTGAGGGTTGTAACTAGGGGAAGTTGGGCTATAACCTGGTGACGAGGGAGAATAACTTGGAGATGTTGGGCTATAACCAGGAGAGGTGGGGCTATAAGCAGGGGATGTGGGGCTGTAAGATGGAGATGTCGGGCTGTAGGATGGAGAGGTAGGACTGTAAGAAGGAGAGGTAGGGCTGTAAGACGGAGAGGTAGGGCTGTAAGAAGGTGACGTGGGACTGTACGCAGGAGAAGTGGGACTATATGCGGGGGAAGTAGGGCTGTAACTAGGAGATGTAGGGCTATAGCTTGGGGAAGTGGGGCTGTAACTGGGAGATGTAGGACTATAACTGGGAGAGGTAGGGCTGTAGCTCGGTGATGTGGGGGAATATGATGGACTTGTCGGAGAATAGGCAGGGCTAGTTGGGCTATACCCAGGAGAGCTTGGGCTATAAGTCGGTGAGGTGGGACTGTATCCAGGAGAGGTGGGGCTGTAACCAGGGGAGGTGGGACTGTAGCCAGGGGAAGTGGGACTGTAGCCTGGAGAAGATGGACTGTAACCTGGAGATGATGGGCTGTATCCTGGGGATGAAGCTGGTGAGAAAGCCATTCCACCAACATAGGGAGAAAATTGGGCGTCGGTAATGGGGGAGAGGCGAAGATTTGGGCTCAGCAAGTAATTTGGAGACATCATGCCATCATGATAAGGAGTTCCGGAGATCGGCGAACGGCCTGGAGTCATGCCAAAATCCAGACCTTCCATGTAACTGGGAAGCTGGAGTTCAATTGCATTCTTCAACATCTCATCATTAAGGTACAAGGAGCAAGCCCCAGTACCAATTGGCCCAAGCTGGCCAAGCATAATATTCTCAGTAACCCCTCTCAAGTAATCGGATTCAGCATACACTGCAGCATCAAGTAAAATGTCCACAGTTTCTTCAAATGAGCATCTCATCAATGGTCCCGTATCATTTCTGTTAATTCCATGTCGAGTAATCGCCATCAAGTGCCCACGATAGGTCATTGTGTCACATAGAATAGCCAGGTGGCGGTAGTTCACATAGGAGCCATCAAAAGATATAACAACCCGCAACTCATCAAGCAGAGAACGCCGAACAGCCTCAATGCCAAGAACTTCAATCACCTCGATCAAATGATTGCTTGTAGTCCTAGAGGCGTCAACATTTTCATGACACATAACAGCCAACAGATTGACACCCTCAGTGTCCAGCATCCACTCCTCTGTTGTCTTGAACCCATCATTCTCATCAAACTTGCTCACTTTACCATGTTTTATGAACACTTTATTTATATCTGGGATACCTCTTAGAGCCATTTCCGTGAGCATGTTGCTCTCGATCTTCTTTAAGAATACATCGTCTTCAGCAGACTCATCATTCAACTCCCCCTTAGGAGCTTCTTCATTCATTATACGAATCCGGAGAATCAATTTTTCAGCATTGTCATCACTACTTATACAAGTCAAATCACCATCAAACTCCATGTTTATCTTATCGGTTATGCCAGCCATGTCCAATTTCTTATCAATCATCATCTCCCGATTCAACTCTATGCGAAGCAACCAAGGAGACATCTTCTCAGGTGCTACCTCTTCATCTGGCATTTCGTAATACGACTTCACAAAATCGATATCTTCTTCAATGAGTGTACTCATTGGATCAGGATCATACCACACTTCAGTAGCTTGTGTCACACTCCTAAGGGTTGTGTACTCCAAGGCGCATTGCACATTTTTAGCCTTCTCCTTCGTTGTATTACATTCGGGTGTAAGATAGACTGCCAAAGAGGGAGTCTTAATGTTCTTGGCTACATTGATAATTTCTCGCAGCCTAGGTACACCAAGAGTTACATTCTTTGCACTAACACCAGCATAATGGAAGGTGTTTAAAGTCATCTGAGTAGCAGGTTCTCCAATGGATTGGGCAGCCACGCACCCAATCATTTCGCCACCAGCTACCAAAGACTGTGCAAATCTTGACTCAATCTCACCAATAACCCAGTCAAATGCTTCACGGCTAAGCCTATACTCCTCAAGAACCCTTTTACTCGCAAGAGTGCTACGAAGTAAAATTCCAAAGAACAGCGTTGCATTCTTCTGGGCCTCAACACTTAATGGATCGTCCCCAGCGACGACTTTCAGTCTCTCCTGGAGCTTGTCAACTGCTTCAACAGCTTCCATTGGGTGCATATCAGACCGTCTTCGCCGATCAATCTTGAAAGTTTTCTGAGCGTTCCAGATAAGCCTGGAAAGGTTAACGGGTAATGGCCACTTATCCTCACCGGTGGTTGCAATCTCTCTTCCCAATTGAAATCTGTCTGCTTCAAGCTTCTGAACTTCAGCGTCAAACACATCATGCAATTCCCGGATGTTTTTCAAGTCCTCAATATGCTCATCCATCATGTAGCTAGTAGGGTTCCAATTTGGATCATCAAGCTCATATCTGAAGACCCTATTGAACTCAGTTTTCTTCATTTTCAGAGAATCGAGCTTCTGCGACTCGATCCAAACTGCATCCATACCATCTTCTCCATAGAGAAACTGAATGACATCACCCAACGAGTTCCTGACAGTCCCATCATACTTAACCATTATATCTTCCATGGCCTTGACCAATCGCCTCTGGATGTACCCTGTCTCAGAAGTCTTCACAGCAGTATCTATCAGACCTTCCCTACCACCCATCGCATGGAAAAAGAACTCTTGTGGAGTCAATCCCCGAAGATAGGAGTTCTCCACAAAGCCACGACTTTCCGGGCCCAGATCATCTCTGGTGAAGTGGGGCAACGTCCTGCCTATGAAACCAAATGGAATTCGCTTACCCTCCACATTTTGCTGGCCAACACAAGCAGTCATCTGTGAGATGTTGATGAAACTCCCTTTTGATCCTGCAGTGACCATTGCTTTGAGATTATTACTCTCTGATAAACTTTTCTGGGCACTGCTCCCAGCATCATCACGGGCTTTATTTAAAACCTACATACTCCAAATGGTTAGAGAGTAGGCTTTATAAACCAGATTACACCAAGATCCACATCAAACCAATCTGTCTGATTACCTGGTTTACTTTGTTTTCGAAAGATTCTGCCATGGACCGTCCCGGTTCAGGTTCCAATTCCTTGTTATTAAAATCCCGAATAAGATCTTTCACCGCATTTTTTGCTGTTGAAATTGTTTCATTTATAGTCTCCATTGTTGCAGCATCAGCAATAGTATCTCCAATTCCAATGCTAAAAGCATTCTGCAACAGCCAATAATTCACAAGCCACTGTGTGTGCCCCAAAAATTTGCGAGCTGCATCTGGACCAACTTCTTCCCTACACCGACAAACGAATTTTTTTTTTTTTTTGTAACTCATATAACCAGGCAAATTCTTGCATCAATTAAAAAGGATAACTTGTAGTGATCAAAACCTTGTAGCTAGAACTGATAGTGTATTCGAAGGAGGAGATCTCAAATACTAATAGATAGAGTTCGCACAATATTCACACAAGAAAGAAAACTATAAAGAAATGTTTTCAGGCTAATATCCCACAGCTAAACCAATTGGAAGACCAAAAAAGCATACCAGATGACATGGATCAGACTTCCAGAAGAAGAACCCAGCGTTTTCTTGCAAAGGGTTCCAGAAAGAAGCTCCCCCTTTTCTATCCGAACTAAAGTATCCCCAGGAGTAAGAACACCACGTTCTGAGTCATTGTGCCAGGCAGCAGTTCTGAATAGATTGATCTGCTTTGGTATGATGAGATTAAAAACTTGTTTCCCAGTCCAAAGAGGACGGGGGCGCAAAATAGTAGGAGAAGGTATTTTCCCATCAAAGTCCTCCCACCACATCAGGATGTTCATGAAAACATCCTGCCAAACATGAAACATTAGGCAGAAGATCAGAATGATAGCATGCAACTACAATCCTGAGTACACTGATTTATGTTCCACGATCATTACCTTTTCTATGAAGGTGTCCCTCTTGGTAATCTTACGGCAACCTAAAAGTGAATCCTGGACAATTCCCATCACAGGCCGGTTTGCTTGAGGTGATACAATGCACTTAGGAACCATCATAAGTTCCAAAACCTCTGCTCTAGTTTCAAATGACTGAGGAACATGCATGTTCATCTCATCCCCATCAAAATCAGCATTATAAGGTGAAGTAACAGATAAATTCAACCGGAAGGTGGAATATGGCATAATCTTGATTCTATGCCCCATGATTGACATCTTGTGTAAACTAGGCTGCCGATTGAACAGTACGAAGTCTCCATCATTCAAATGCCGTTCCACCTGACACCATAAACATTAAGGTCCAGATAACTGTAGGAAATAAAGGAACAGTTGGCATCAAGTAAAAAGCAAAACAAGTCCACAAGACACCTTGTAGCCAAGTTCCAAATGATGATCGCTGCTTTTCTTCAAGTAGCGAAGGTCAAGCCTTTGTCCATCATCTCGAATGATATATCTTGCTCCAGTCTTTCCAGGAGGAGGATGAGGTCCATACTCAACAAGCTCCTTCAACCTAATTAAGAAAGCCTTCGTTAACAAAATGTTTAATGTGGAGATGCCGAGAAAACTGGCAGAAACAAACCAATCCTAACCTCTCAATGTTGTACGGAGTCACAGTCTCTGGGTAAGTCAGATTTAAAGCAATGCTCCACGGTACTCCCAGTTGATCAATATTAATGGTTGGATCCGGGGTAATAACTGTACGGGCAGAAAAATCAACTCTCTTTCCCATCAAATTACCCCTAATCCTGCCTTCCTTTGCCTTAAGCCTACTGCATATTGACTTAATGGGTCTCCCTGATCTCTGCGTGGCCTGCAAGATACAGAACACAAAAGTAAGAAGTTAAAGCATTTCTCTTTGAAGGATCAATGCACAACCTGGTGCTTATTGATCAAACACTGATTCATAGAACAGAAAGCTCATACCCTTGGTTGCCCAGGTAACTCATTGTCAAAATATGTGGCCACATGAAACTGCAACAATTGCGCAAACTCGGAAATTATATGAGCAGGTGCCCCACCCCTCTCCTGTTTCCGGAGATTCTCGTTGTGGCGGATAATCATGGCCAGTTGGTGAGTCAAGTCATCCTGGTGAGCAAAGAAAGATGCAACTATCAATCTGAGGAAGGTTAAAAACTTTAATATCTTAGATTACTTAAAACGGAACCATGATGCTCTAAAGAGTTCAAAGATCTAAAATCTAATCACTCACTGCTCCAGAACCTGATAGAAATTTTAATACATACCTCACTTCTGGAAGAGGTATCCATCATCACCGATGGTCTTACAGGAGGTGGCGGAATAGGAAGAACTTGTAAGATCATCCAATCTGGGCGAGCATACTTGGGGTTGAATCCCATCAACTGGCAATCTTCATCGCTAATTCTCTTTAGCACACTCAGAACCTAACAAACATAAAATAATTATTAGCTTCCAGCGGACTATGTAATCATCTAATAGCATCTCTGAATACGAAAAGAATCACCCGTTCAGCAGTTAGGGTCTGTTTTCTTTCTACTGGTTCAGGCATCTGGTCCTGGTCGTCATTTTTCTTTCTCTGAGCCTTGTACTCCGCAACCATCTTCATACCTTCGATACTTATCTTTGGCTGCTGAGCTCCACAGCCACCACGACTTTTCTTGACAGGCTCATCAGTATCTTGACTTTGGACATCAATCTCATCACCACCTTCACATTTGGTCTTGTTTTTGCAAGCATCCAACATCTTTTTAAGCCTGTTTTTGGGGTTCTTGATCTTCAGAGCCTGCTTGAACTTGGGATCATCCTGACAAAAGAAGCTCTTTAGCAGCTAGAAATGCAGAACAAAAAATCACCTTATAGTGCAAACAATTTGACTAATAGGCTAGGTGAACAAACTTACTCAACTGGCTCTACAAAGAAAAGGTTCCTGATCTGTCTTATAAATAAACGGCCAACATTTCACGGCTCTAAATGTTCAATCAAACACACCCATAACAGCGGCTTAATTCAAGTTCTGGCAGGTCAATAGTACAAGATTTATCCCACAAATTCTTCCCCCAGTTTCCAGGTAACTAAAGTACCTCATCGGTGAGAATCTTGGAGCAGTTGAAGCAAACACATCTCATAATACTAAGCACCGTCTTAAAAAAGCCAATGTGAAACATGGGCTTCGCGAGCTCCAGGTGGCCAAAGTGGCCGGGACACTCGGCCATATTCGCGGTACAAGTCTCACATTTGGTCTTCCTATCTATAGTCCCAAGCCGCGGATCACTCAGCCCCTGTGGCTTCGGCTTCCCCCTCTCCGTCGTCTCGCTGTGCTCGATTTGAACAACCGACATTTGCCTCTGCGAAACAACCAAAGCTTTTAGCAAACCTAACAACGATTGCTAACCACAAGACACGAGGGGCAAAAAGGGAATTACAATCTCGTCGGGGCTGAGAATGCCAAACTGGACCAGTTGGACCCTGGCGACCTCCGCCGGGGAGTGAGGGAATCGCGTGTCCATGGTTCAACAGAACCCTAGCTCCCTCGGGTTCAAGATTCTCAAGTTCCTTGTTTTCTATTTTTCTTTTTTGGCTCCAAAACGGATCTTTCAAAATAACTGTTTAACGGTCAATAAGTATTGGAGTGGGTTTTGAGCTCTTCTCTCTCACTCTTGATCGCTCTGAGGGGTCAGATCTGGAAGAGAGGGGAAGAGAAGAGAGTTCTCCAAAACGAAAGAGGGAGGGGGTGAGGTCTTATTTATAGACGAAGCCAGGGGCAACCCTAGGAAAAGTCAGGAGGAGCTATCGTGCGCCCAGCGCACTTTTTATTTTATCGTGCGCCTGGTGGCTCATCCTTCGCGGGCTTTATGTAATTCGCTTCCCTCGCTGTATTTTGGGCTGGGTTGGAGTATGGGTCTCTTACGGGCCAAGTTATGCCTTTCCACAGTAAACGGAAGAAAAGTAATTGAAATTTTGGTACAGAAAACTGAAGAGATTTGATTTATGAGATAGTAGATTATAATTTTTATGAAAGTGTTTAAGTAGCCGATTTTATACAGCATCATTTATTCAGAAGATTATATTTGTTTGCTTCAGTTTATCAGCATTTAGCAGATTCCGAACTGATTAATTTGTGTGGTATGTTCAATTATAGGATCATGGGTCATACCCTTAATCATAAAGCTGTACATAAAAAAAATGTATGAACAAGTAGACGATTGTGTATTACACGCTCAATTGAATGTTGCATATTTTTATTAATTTGATTAGCGTATTACAAATTTACAATGCAATTGAGCAATTTGTATCTCAAATTGTTTTGAATATAAAAATCAATATAATTTTTAACTAACTCAGACAAAATCCCACATAAAATAAATCGTAAAAGATTATCTTACCTTAATTTAAAATAGAATAATAGGGTAACAATGTGTGTTCGCCAAAAGATTTGTAACCTTGTAATACAAATAGCTATAAATTTAAGGAGATTAAAAAATTCATGTACTGACGTAGTTAAAATTTTACTTTTTAAAAAACTGTGTTCTTAAAATCTGTGTTCCGTCTGAAAGCTACAAGTCGCCGATGTTATTTTATGTCAGGATTTAAAAACGAAGTGACCTGCTTCTATTTAATTATGCGATTCTTAGTTGGATCCATTCCATTCCATCTCACCAAACCTCCTCTATCTTAATCTGGTTTTGTCTAATCTATATTTGACAATATTATCATGGTCCGTCCGAAAAGACAAGTCATCGAGCTTGACTTTCATGTCCAAGACCCATACTTGGTAATAAAGATAATAAAGATATATCAACACAAGTCTAGTTAATAAAGATAAAAAAAAATTGGAAAAATTGGAAACGCGACATATCAACACAAGTCTAGTTAATAAAGATAAAAAAAAAATTGGAAAGATAATTTCTAAAAGAAATACTAATGGAAACATAAATGAAAAATCTATTATCTTAATAATAAAAAATAAAGACTAGGATAAAGAATTTTTGACAAATTATTTGGTCCTCTTACATAGAAGAGAAAGGTAATTAAATTCCACAGCCTAGCGTACGAAATCAAAGCATCTACATTAACATTACACTTAATTCCCACACCAAATTTGTTTGACCAAAATATAATCTCACGCCAAAAAACTGACCAAGATCCGTCCACTCCTAAGCTCGGCCTCCGACGATCCAAATCCACAACTGTTAAAACCGACGCCGGCAACCGAAGATGGTGAAGGCGCGATACTCGCGGCTGCCGGGGCGGAGAACGGCGTCGTCGACGACGACGATGGCGCTGACGGCGCTCGTGTTGCTGACCTTCGTGGCGCTGATATTGTTAGCACTAGGGATCCTCTCCGTCCCCAGCGGCTCGTCCACCGACAAGCCCCGTGAGCTCTCCACCATCCTCCACGACAAGCTCAACAGGTTTTGCCTCCCTCTCTCTTTCTCTCTCCGTCGCTCCGTTTTTTTTTTGATCCGGCGCGTTTTTCCGACGAGGGGCGTTTTTGTCTTTTTAGGGCGGGGACGGAGGAGGAGGACGGCGGCAGAGGGGAGCAGTGGATGGAGGTTATCTCCTGGGAGCCTCGCGCTTTTGTCTACCACAATTTCCTGGTCAATTCCCATTTTTCCTCTACTTCGTTCTCTCTCCCTCTCTCTCTCTCTCTCTCTCTCTCTCTCTCTCTCTCTAATTACACTTAAATTAATGTTCCAATGACCACCGATCACGTGGATCAACGGGTTGTGTTAGCTAGCTAGATGAGAGGTCTCGAGTTCGAACAATGTAATACCTCAAATATGTTACAAATGCTTGATATGTTCAGGTGATATGACCGATATCATCCATATGAACAAGGTGCACATTCTTTTTTGATATCTCGAGAGAACACCGAGGTTAAATGCCACTCGTGTTGGTCTGTGAAGACGGTCAGTCAAATCACGGCTCGTTACAATATGTTAAGATTCAGTCAGGTCAAAGAGGTCAACCTTTATGCATCACTTGGCCTGGTAGCCTGCTAGTGGTTCATTACGGTTGGATCGTAGGGATGGGGGTTTGAGTTTAGGATCTTCGTGCATTGTAGAAAATTTTGAAGTTTATTATAGAAAATAGGTGGATTTTTTGTTTCATTGTTATGACTTATGATCTGATAAGAATGGATGTTGTGGTCTCTCTACTTACGGGAAGTAGTTGCACTAATAAACTGTGATTGAAAGCTCTCCTTAGTTCAGTATGTGATCATGCAAGTGACATCTGTCGATTTTTTTGGGCAGACCAAGGAGGAATGCGAGTATCTGATCACCCTTGCCAAGCCGCACATGCATAAGTCGACTGTTGTTGATAGCCAAACTGGAAAGAGTACGGACAGCAGGTAAAGGACTGAACCCTCCCCTCTTTTGTTCATTTCTGATGGCAGAAGTGTTGTTCTTTTTCTATTTCACACTTACCTTTTGGGGTGCAGAGTGCGTACAAGTTCAGGAACGTTTCTTGCTAGAGGCCAAGATAAGATCATTAGGAACATCGAGAAAAAGATTTCTGATTTTACCTTTATTCCTGTCGGTAGGTGGTTTGTTTCCACATTTATTCTACTATTGTTCAGCTTAGTTTTTTATGATTGAGCCTGGTCATTGATGATGCTACATGTGAGATTCATGTTTCAAGATGGTCTTGTTATTCTATGTTAGAATAGAGTTGACCTCGAAATGTTTTTGTAGGTGTGACAGTTGGCAGGAACTCTAGGAAGTTTACAATTGCTGATGCTTGTTAGATTTCCCTGAAACTTCTTTGGCTTATTGGAATTGGCCAGATATTGTGGCATTCGCCCATTCGAATGATCATGTTGCACCGTACATCCTGGTGCTCCTTGTTGTGAACGCTTAAAAAGTTCTGTTTCTTTCAACCATAGGTAGCAAAAGTGATATAGAATATATACACAAGGTTTCCTAGAGTAAAAGTATGGATTGCATGTTTACACAAACCACAAATAACTAGGAGCAGCTTATTAGTTCATCTTGATTCTTGAGGTAGTAAATATGCGCTTCTTTTCTGTTAACTGGGAAAAGAAGAACCAAAGCAGGTGAAGATGAAAAAGCGTCCGTCATATATTGCATGAAGAACCGTCTGTTGAATGTTGATTTGATTTCTTGAATCATTGTGAAGTTTGGTTTTCTGAGTTACATAACTATAACACTCTTGGTTTTGACATTAGCCAATAAATATTGACAGAACACGGTGAGGGACTTCAGGTGCTGCACTATGAAGTTGGGCAGAAATATGAGCCTCACTTCGACTACTTCATGGATAAATTCAACACTGAGAATGGTGGTCAACGAATTGCTACAGTTCTTATGTACCTGTAAGTAGATAATATTTGTGATTGTAACAGATCTTGTTCTAATGCATCATGCCAAATCCTCTTTCAATACATCCCATCTACCACTCGATACAGATCAGATGTTGAAGAAGGGGGCGAAACAGTATTTCCCGCTGCCAAAGGTAACTTTAGTGCAGTTCCTTGGTGGGATGAGTTATCAGAATGTGGCAAGAAAGGGCTGTCTGTTAAACCAAAGATGGGTGACGCATTGCTTTTCTGGAGCATGAAGCCGGATGCCTCGCTAGATCCTTCAAGTTTGCACGGTTAGTTTCAGACTTTCAGTCTGAAAAATCAGTTTATATTATGGCTGTCTAAAAACTTCTACAGGGGTCATGACAACCTTTGTTCGATTTAGATTAATTCTTGGGACTTTTATTGTTATATTTATGTACTTGAAGTGTTTGAGATTGCTACTTCCAGGTGGATGCCCTGTAATCAAAGGAAACAAGTGGTCATCTACCAAGTGGATTCGCGTGAACGAATACAAAGTCTAAATTTTCATTGCTACTGGTAATCTTCTCTACCCGGTTAGTTACCATCTCCATGGGGCTTAGCTTTCTTCTTATTAACTATTATGAATGATGTTAGCATCTAAGGACATTTTGTCGAAGCATGTCGAACTTGGAGATGACGACAAGAACTGAATGGAAACATGGACCATTATGTATTTGACCATTTGTTGTGATCCGTTACAGGTGTCTGTATCTTGCTCTCATTATTGAGACTGTCGAATTGAGAGATTGTAACCCAATGAGTAACGACTGGCAAATCAACCATCTTTGTCGTCCAAGACACCAGCCAGATCGGCCTTCTTGCGAAATAGTTTATTGTCTATATAATTACAACAGGACACGAAGTTGAGGAGCTGCAGCTACTGAAATACGGATGCTCCTAAATTTGAAATGAGCGCATAGGACGGTTGCAAATCTTTATTTATACTTTACATTTTGATCTACAAAATGAGGATAAGTTGGTACTCTTTGCATTATTGTATTCTACTGCTACCAATGTTCTGTCTTTTCTGGTTAGCCCAATTGAAGGTGGAGATTAACTTAATATATACACATTATTCTCAGTTACTCTCTTATAACCAAACAAAATTACATAAAATAACACAGAAATTTAGGTAACAGAGCAAACGAGGATGCCTTTTGCATTCTACTTATCGGTTCAATATTGGCAAAAGGTTTACTTGAAGCGACGCACTTTTTCTATGGGAACTTTAGTCAAGAAAGAATAACTATCCTTGGCGAGCTTTAGGTTGGTGCAATTGTTGTGTCCCAAAGGGTTCCACTTTTGGCGTTACTACTTTTTCCGCATAGTAAAACCTTTATTGATTTTTGATAAATAAATTTGGTCCCGAGTAAATATTATCGAAATAAATGATACTTTACATTTCACATAAAGTAATAATGATACTTTACATTTCACATAAAGTAATATTTTGCAATAAAAACATATATTTTTGTACATTTACAAACTTAAAAATATTTAAGATGTTTTATGATTGTTGTCTTATTGTAAAAAACATTTTCATTTGAATATTACAACAAGTTAATATTTAAGTAATTTGTGAATATATATAATTTTATTATTATTTAATTATATACTATTCAAAAAATTTATTTTTTATTTTTAGAATAAAAAACATAACTCTCATATGTAATAACTTCTATAGAGTAATTTTTTTTTCCGGTCCAATAGTACTAACTAAAATGTTTTCGCGGTGGAGTCCGATGAGAACTTCCCACCTCAGGTTCAGCCGGGCAGAAGTAAGAACTATCGTATGCTAGACTGTCTTAGGCCTTATATCCTCGTTCCGTAAACATGGCCAATTTGGTACGGTAGATCAGATAATCAAGGCAAATCTCACGAGCCCCGGAGGGGGACGGAGCGGAACGTGCACGGAACGAAGGGGCAAGAGCTACCTCGAATAACCAATGAGAATGAAAAACTGAGTGTCCAAATTGAGAAATGCAGATCAGCAGACCCTACAAGTAAACTTAAGTGTCCCAATGGATGGCTTCTACTTTTTACGACAACAACAAGTACTTGGCGAGCACCAAACACGTCTCAGTGCGGTGCGTTTTTGCACATCAACCCTACAAGTAACTGAAATCAGGGAGCGCTTGCATAAACCCAGCTAACTATGCTGTCAACTTATTAATACATTTGTTGCTCTAAGCAGCGGAACTTGAACGTTTGAATACACCCCAACCAGAAGCCAACCAGAATTATTACGGTGCAAGTGTAGCCGTCCGACCTGCTGTTGGGCCGAACTGCTAACTATCTTCCGGGTGGATCAGTTTTTCGAGTGGATCATGTTCCTGATTACATACTGCAGGATCCCTCCATGATCAAAATAGGCTAGTTCCACCTGCACCAAAAAGGACCAAACTTAAGACCCGCAAAGGTGGAACGATGTCTTGGAAGGGTGGTAAGAAGATAATAAATGCTGGTACCTCTGTGTCGAAGCGCAAGGTACATGTGAAAGACTTGCCATTATCTGTTACCACAGTGACATCTTGACCAGGTCTAATCTCACTGACACTGCCAGGTAGGTCAATGGTGTAACGCTCATGGCCGGTCAAACCAAGGGTCTCGGCATCCTGTCCAGGTTTAAAGCACAGAGGAACGATGCCCATGCCCACCAAATTGCTGCGGTGAATACGCTCAAAGCTCTTTGCAATTACTGCTTTCACACCCTGGTCAAAGAAGATAAAACTTTAACGTGCATGTTCAATTGCATCAAGTGGATTCGACCAAAAAAAAAAAATCGCATCAAGTGGAAAAAAGGTGATCTAAAAACAATACCAAGAGCATTGGACCCTTAGCAGCCCAATCCCTGGAACTTCCACTCCCGTACTCAGCTCCTGCAAGTACTATCGTATCATATCCTTCGCTTTTGTACCTCTGTAGAGAAAAAAGGACACATCAAACAAAAGTGATCAAGATCATATTACAATAACTTCAAGAAATGGGAATGCCACACCAGAACTCACCGTTGCTGCATCGAAGACCGATAGTTTCTCTCCACTAGGAATATGAATGGTTTTGGGACCAACTTCTCCTCCCAAATGCTTGTTGACGATACGAATATTGGCAAAGGTACCCCTAGCCATGATTTCATCATTACCACGGCGACTTCCATAGGAGTTGAAATCCCTTCTATCTACCCCACGTTCCATCAGAAATCTGGCAGCGGGACTGTCCTTATGGATGCTTCCAGCAGGTGAAATGTGATCCGTAGTTATACTGTCCCCAAAATTCAGTAAGCAGTAGGCATCCTTTACACTGTGAGGGCCTGGAGGTGACATGGTCATGTTTTTGAAATATGGCGGATCATGAATGTACGTTGATTTTGGATCCCACTCATAAAGCTTTCCAGAAGGTACAGAAAGTTCATTCCACATGGGATTTCCTTTAGTAATTGCCTGGTAAGTGGCCTTGAACATATCTGGTAATACACTGGACTGAACGACCTGCAAGACATAACGGCAACGAGGACAGTTAGATGATTTCCTATTCATCAAAAGAGTTGGTGACAAGAGAATATCACGTGGCTTACATTAGCGACTTCGTCATTTGACGGCCAGATTTCCTTGAAAAATATCTTCTTTCCATCTTTTGCCACCCCAATTGGTTCAGTCTCAAAGTCAATATCTACCTATAGCATTGTCCTCCCAAGTTAAAAACATGAAGTTCGGGGTACATATGCAATGAATCACAGTCACTCCGACATCAGAAAGCCTACTAGATAACTCTGATGCAAGAATAAAATTAGTTCATTTAGCAAAGTTCTCTACCGTTCCAGCAAGAGCATATGCAACCACGAGAGGAGGAGAAGCAAGATAGTTGGCCCTTGTCAAAGGATGCACACGACCTTCAAAGTTCCTATTTCCAGATAATACCGCAGCAGCCACTAGATCTTGAAATGTGAAAAGTACCAGCCATATTGTCAGCGAAAAAAATTGCAAATAGAAGAGTCAAACAAGTGCAATTTATAGCTAGAGATTTACCATTGTCAGTGATAGCTGAGGCCACTGCTTCATCAATGTCTCCCGAATTGCCAATGCAAGTAGTACATCCATAACCCACTATGTTGAAACCTAGCTGATTCAAGTACTTCTGGAGGCCACTGCATAGGTAGTGCACTAGATTGAGCCGTTCATGTTCAGAAAGTGATAAACCGTATCACATAAAGAGCCGTAAAAGTACCTCTTCTGCAAATACTTCGTGACAACACCAGAACCTGGAGCCAGACTAGTCTTAACCCATGGTTTTACCTGACAAAGAAACAATATGCTTCTGTGTAAAGGCGCCTCTGAAAAGTCAGATAAATCAACATCCATTGCATAGTGGTAGTATCTTTGCAGTTAAAACTCAAGAAATGCAATATCGATGAAAATTAAAGCACACCTCCAGTCCAAGTTCACAGGCTTTCTTAGCAACCAAAGCAGCTCCAAGCATCACACTGGGGTTTGATGTATTTGTGCAACTAGTAATTGCAGCTATTACAACATCCCCATGTCTGAGTTGTGCTTTCGTCCCATGAAAATTGAAGTCCGCAACTTTGCTCTGTGATTCCTTTGGTATGGCGAATCCCTGAGAATGTCATAGGAATCAATTAGAAAAACACTAGATTATATGAGAGGGGGAAAAAACCAGTGAAAAGAATAGTTGGTAACTTGATAAGCGAAGTTATAACAGCAAATCCATTTAACAGTACGATTGTGCTAGTTTAACAAGTATATAACAGCTATCAGATAGCAGTGTGCACCGTGGAAGGAACCTCAATAAAGATTTGATAGGCTATTCAAGGCAGACTGTTCCTCGTAAACATCCTAGGAAGATCAGGAAATTTAACACTAGGCTTGAAACTCAAGCAACCATCACAAGTATTCTTTGGAACGAAAATGGCTGTTAAAATATGCTCCAACATAGTTGTGTTCCTTCTTTTTGTTACGGAAGATAGTTGTGTTCTAACTAATAAAGCAGGACATAGGAACCTTGACAGTAATCTAGAGCATATATCATAGGTAATGACCTACTTTTGAATGACTGAAAGTGTTTGCATAGCTAGGTATTCCCTCATAATGAACTGTAGACCTTTCCCTATTGCATCACAATACTCGACATCATCAAATTTGAGGCAGAGAAAAGTACTAACCTTAAAACCGACCCTATTGTCTAAGCATGAGTGCCAGTCTGATTTCATCTCTCTCAAAGGAACCCGGTCGTGTGGCCTGTGAAAAAGTCAGCTCTCATCAGGGGACCAGGCAGTCTTGTGTAAAGGAGGAGAGTTGAGTTTAAGCGGATGAAGTAGATTTTTAAGAAAGCTGCAGAAAAGTAGCTTACCTCTTGGGCCCTGATACACAAGGTTCCACATCTTCAAGATTCAACTCTAGGTTGGAAGTGTACACTTTTTCAGTTTGGGGCTGAACAACAGCAACAAATGCACAATATTACTACAGATACTCCAATTCAACAAAAGACAAATTGCAATAATCGGGAACCAGAAAATACCTCAGCATAGTCCACAAACATCTTGTTAGCTCTCAAGTAGGATTCAATCATGGTGACCTACACATGTTATCACATAATGATTAAATAAAAGTTCTGGACATAGAAGCTTATTAGAGCTCATTCGGCAACTTACAGTTTCTTCACTTCTGCCTGTCAGTTTCAGATACTGCAATGTGACATGATCCACAGGAAAGAAACCCATGGTCGCACCATACTCCGGGGACATGTTGGCAATGGTGGCACGATCAGCCAATGAAAGCTTGCTCATGCCTTCGCCTGCATTCAGGGAAAGAATAGAATTACAGAGGACATCACAAGCAAAAATTAAACTAAAACATAAGCAGCCAAATACTGCAAAACAGTCGCATGACCATTATCTAATTAACAAGCATACCGTAGAACTCAACAAACTTGCCAACAACCCCATGCTTTCTAAGCATCTGAGTCACTGTTAAAACTAGATCCGTAGCTGTTACGCCATCTCTCAGTTTTCCTACCAGCTTAAATCCAACTACACCAGGGAGGACCATGCTCATAGGCTGCATAAGGAAGGAAGGCAGCAAAAGATTACTGCCCGACTAGTACAAGCAATATTGTCTAATACAGAGAGCAATCTTGCAGAAAGTTCAAACCCATGTGGAGCAATACAAAGCCTACTCAGAAGAAGTAATTGAGAAAAAGATTCAATACCTGCCCAAGCATAGCAGCTTCGGCCTCTATTCCACCAACTCCCCAGCCAGCAACCCCTAATCCATCAATCATCGTGGTGTGGGAATCTGTCCCAACTACGCTATCAGGGTAAAGCATACCATCTCTGTTGAAAACAACTCTCCCAAGGTATTCCAAATTGACCTGGAAAAATCACATGAAAAACCTTTAAGGATCATGCCACGGAATAAAGAAAGTAACTCGAGGAGTATGTAAAGCTGCAATCTGAAACCGAAGCAGCTCTCCTCAAGAGATGCAAACATTCATAAATAGCAAGCCGGAAAAGTCCAAGTATGCTATGAAATGTTTTACAAAATATAAGAGCCCCCTCACCTGGTGCACTATCCCAGAGCCAGGAGGGACCACAAGCATATTATCAAATGCATTAGAGCCCCACTTAAGAAAACCAAATCTTTCTTTATTCCTATGGAACTCAAGTTCCATATTTGCCTGCACTGCATTCTCTGACCTTGCCACATCAACCTGAACTGAGTGATCAATAACAAGATCGACAGGAACCTGGATAATGCAAGCGGCACTCATTAGTCCAACAAGCACACTGCTAAAGCATTAAAGAAAGCACACCAACCACACCACAGAAACAGAAAAGGGAAGCAACTCCATCAAGATAGCATCCCATCAACTCCAAACTCCATCCCAAATGCTCTTACTGTCGTATATACTTCATGACCACCCAACATTCACACAAAGTAACTACAGAGGCTTCACATGTAGATCCCATGAGCGCCATCCTAATCTACATAAGAGTTCATAATATGACTGCAAACCAACTTTTTCAGAATAACAAGCGAATTTTCCACGTGGCAGATGTAGCTGAGTTTTACTCAACTGAGATGAAATGCTTCTATGTAAACATATTTTCCAATACAACATTATAGGAATTTCTATATCCTACCCAAAACCTTAAGGTAATGAGTAGGTGGATCTACCAAACTTATAAATCTTAAGGTAATCCCAACACGCTCTCTCAGACGAAGCATATCGAACCAAAGTTTGCACGGGCTTTTCCGCGTTGCCAATGTGCCATGACATGGGGATGGGCAACGAGCCACAGGAGTAATATAAGAATTTCCATATCCTACCCACAAATGATTAGGTAAATATTCCACAATTGTAGACGAGCTCACCACACCGCAATTAGCGATGTGGTAGCGCCAACATACATAAAGCTTTACAGATTTAGCGATCTCAGTCACTGCAGAATATTACCAGAGGGTTGATCTTATTAGGATCGCTTCCGAGGCTGTTCATCGCATCCCGCATGCTAGCCAGGTCAACAACAGCAGGCACGCCAGTGAAATCCTACAACACATCAGAAGCCGTTAATAACACACTAACAACAAAAGGACAACACGCTTGCTCCCACAAAAAGGACGCCGTTTCACCTGAAGAAGGACCCTAGCAGGCTTGAAAGGGATCTCAACAAGCTTGGGAGCTGAGTTCTCCCAATCAATAATCTTCTCCACATCGCCGCTCTTAACCTGGAACTCGTCGCAGTTCCTAATCGCCGATTCCAGAAGGATCCTAATCGAATACGGCAGCTTATCTGCCAAAAAAACGACAGCGGTTAACCAACGAGCTGAAAAAACGAGATCGATCGCGAAGGGAGAGGACAAGGACTAGGGAAGGAAGTTACCGATTCGAGGATCGTTGAGAGCGAGCAAGGAGTAGTAGCTCCCGAAAACGCCGCCGTCTGGCTTCTCCAGCGTCCTCAGTATACTCTTGAAAGGATTCTCGTTCACTACAAAAAAAAAAAGAATTCAAAAAAAAAATAAAGAAGAAGAAGAAGCGGTTATTCTGATCGGGTTCGAGAATCTTCTTTCTTACCCATGGGGATGGCTTGGGGGCGGAAGAGTGCTTGGATCGGGAGAGGCAGAGGGGAGAAATGAGAAGAAGAGAAGGTCGCGACAGTTGTTGGATTGGGAGGGAGTAGGAGGAGGATATGGTAATTTATGGGCGTTGCGTTGAAAGTCTCGAGGCGTGTGCTGTGGTGACGACTTGTGTTTCAACGTGATATAGATGCGCACCCCAACACCGATTCCGTAATTTTTTTTGTCATGTTTTTGTCAGGTTTGGATATTCCAAAATTTAAATTAATAGTTCAGTAAATTTATAATTATCAAATATAGAGAAAATTTATCTGTGCCACTTCCGTAATAGATTTGAGCACATGACAGAATTTTCTTGATTATATTTAATGTCGATTATTTGTTAAACAATTGAGTTTGAGATTTGGATAAGTGAAATTAACATGAGTAATAATTAATTTAGATATTTGTGATAGCAAATTATTTAATTTACAAAGCATATTTATTATTTATGTAACCATGATATTTCAGTAAAAAAAATGTAAATTTTATATAGGCATCTTCTCATGCATTATTTGATCATTACAAGATAGATCTTTCAGACCATTTCGAAAAGAAGATAGATTTTCAGACCACGAGTATATCCAATAATAATATAGTAGGTGGTAACAGCGACAACATCTGTACTTTCCTTTTTCCAACAGCTAATGAGCAACAATTAAGTGGCGTTTCCACATTCCATATAATATACAAAACCAAAACTGTGTGCTAGATGGATTAATAGACACGTCATTATTACTATCCTGGAGTTTCTAAAACTCGATAAACTTCTCGATAATTAATAGCCCTTTTCTAAAGTCTTTTAATAAATTTATTAATATAAATAAATATAAAATTTTGAATAAGTTACAGATATTCAATGTTAGTGCATTCAGAAATCTAGTCAAAATATCTTAATAAAAACAGAATATCTATTTTTTTTTTCATTTTCCCGTCAAAAGACAACTTTGAAGCGTATACCTATTATCACATAATCTTTTTGAGGGAATCATCAGTACACGATGGAGAAAAAGGAAAGGAGATCAACAAGCAGAGGCCGTCGGGGACAACCGATCGTCAACGCCCAATAAATGTTAATTTTTGTTTGCAAACGACTGAGCATCCTTGTTCAAAGTAATAATTCAAAACCCACCTAAGTCTAAAACCCACCGAGATAAGTCACTAAGATCAGAGGTTGAGGTTGGCAGATAGCTTGAATCACTTACCTGATAATCAGATTCGAAAAACACAATCGTCAAACGCAAAGAGCTCGCAACATTCATGCCCCATTGAATACCAAGAGCTTCTAATAATGTCGGGTGCTATAGAAAAGAACGCGATGTAGCAGTGCCTACAAACTAACCATCGAGTCTCGGATCAGTATCCCGGCTAGCCCAACACCCTCCACTAATACCTCGACATCAATATTCACCTCATGCCATTATGGTCTGGGGGCATCCAAGTACCAATGGGGCGAATAGAAAGCACCAGTTTGCGCTTAGCAACTGGATGGGCCAAGCCACTGAAGACCATATATGATTGCAAACTTTCCAAATATCTGAAAGCCACGGCAAGTCCGCTCTTCCAGGTCTAAAACAAATAATAACCGAGTACCTGCAAGTACAACTAATGTAATAGTTGACGCATCAAAGTTCACCCTTGCCTCAGATCATAGTTAAATGACAACCAGACATTTAAAGAACAAGTGCAAAATTGCATAAGTATTTTTCTCACGATGCCACGAAATAAATACGCTATATATCACTTTTAACATGTGCTTCATTTTTTCGCTTACACCATAAAACACTCGGCCTAGAAGAATTTTCTCAATGAAAGCAAGGAGAGGTGTGTGTAATCTATAGTGAATAAAAAAAAGCATGTAATTTAGCAATTCAGTGAGGCAAGATGGACGTTGTCGTAGTATCACCTCTTCGAATGGACTACAACTTTGTTAGTAGCAGCAATTCCTTATTGGCAAAGATGACCCCAAAAGAAAACGAAACTGATATTAGCACAATCAGCACAACAAAGTTTTCAAGTACAAGAACGAACTTGTTTTTCAAGTAAATAACATCTCTAGCCCCCACAGCCATCCTATTAATGTTCCGTCTAATGCCCCTTTTAGTTGCTTGGTAAGAGTGCTACTATTTCAATACCAAAAGGCAATTTTTGAAATGGAATTATTCATCCTTCTGGTACATGCCATCTAAATATCCCACTTGTGTTCTAAATTACCGACTTCTTCAACATTACACCAGACTTAATTGCTTAATACGAGTGCCACAATCATTCATCCTTTTCGTACATGCCACCTAAATATCCGACACTTGTGTTTTAAATTATCACCTCTTTCAACATTAAACCGGACTTAATTGCTTTATAAGAGTGCCACTCTTTCAACACCCTCAATCCAATATTGAACAAGACAATTGATCAATTATCATAATACCATGTCTATACATCTAACATCTGCGTTATAGACAGAACACCTCATTCAATTTTTACAACTGCTTATCTATTTCATACCACATTGTCATATAAATAAATGACATTTGAGTTACAGAATTATCACTTCTCTCGTCACTGTTGTACCTACTTGCACAAAAAGAGTGCTGCCCTTTCAATATCATCAAATCAATTTTTGTAGCAGGTGCACTTTATCTTTTTCATGCCACCATGTCATCAAAAAACTGACATTTACATTATCAAGTACTACCTCATTCACATCTCACCATATTGCCACAAACTAGCTTATCATGTTCATAACATTATGCCCTCAAATCATTTAACATTTGTATTCAAGAATTATCGCTTAATTTGACTTATTACTTGGTAGGAGTGTTGTCCCTTTAACACCACCAAGCCAATATTTGCAAATCAAATATTTATAATTTTTCAAATCGCAATGTCATATAAACATCTCACATTTGTGTTAAAGAAGTATCACCTCTTTCGACTTCCCACCAAAATGATTGCTTGGTAGGAGTGTTGCTCCTTCATCACCATCAAGCCTATTTTGACACCATCACAATTTATTGTTTTGGTAGGAGTGTGTTGCCCTCTTCAACACCACTAAGCCAATTTTTGCAAATGGATTGTTTATCTTTTTTCATACCGCAAAGTCATATAAAATATCTCATATTTGAGTTGTAGAAGTACAACCTGTTTCGAGATCCCACACCAAAATGATTGCTTGGTACTTGGTAGGAGTGTTGCTCCCTCAACACCACCAAGCTTAGATGTAGTAATACTATTTATCTATCTCATACCATCATGCAATCTACATATTTGATTCTTGGGTTGTAGATGCATCACCAATTTCAACATTCCACTAGGTAACATTAATTGGTAGGAGTGTTGCTACTTCGACACCACCAAGTCATTTTTTGAGACAATACAACATGTTTTTTCATACCAACATACCATATAAATATTTCACAGTCATGTTATAGAAGTATCACCACTTTCAACATCCGGAAGAGCTTGATTGCTTGGTCGGAGTGTTGGTCCTTCAACACCACCAAGCCTATTTTGACACCATCACAATTAATTACTTGGTAGGAGTGTTGTCCCCTTCAACACCACCAAGACAATTTTCACAAACAGAATGTTTATCTTTTTTCATACAGCAATGTCATGTAACATATCTCATAATAGTGTTATAAAAGTATAACCTGTTTCAACATCCCACGAAAAGATTACTTCTTACTTGGCAGGAGTGTTGCTCCTTCGACACCACCAAGCCTATTTTGACACCATCACAATTAATTACTTGGTAGGAGTGTTGTCCCCTTCAACACCATCAAGACAATTTTCACAAACAGATTGTTTATCTTTTTTCATACAGCAATGTCATATAAAATATCTCATAATAGTGTTATAGAAGTATAACCTCTTTTTAACATCCCACCAAAAAGATTGCTTCGTACTTGGTAGGAGTGTTATTCCTTCAACACCACAAAGCCTAGTTGTAGTTATACTATGATCTCTCTCATACCATCATGCCATCTACATATTTGATTCTTAGGTTGTAAATGTATCACCTATTTCAACATCCCACTAGGTATAATTACTTGGTAGGAGTGCTGCTAGTTCAACACCACCAAGTCATTTTTTGAGACAACACAACTTATTTTTATACCTTCATACCATATAAGCATTTCACATTCATGTTGTAAAAATATCACTACTTTCAACATCCCGAAGAGCTTAATTTCTTGGAAAGAGTGCTGTCCTTTTAATACCACCAAAATAATTTCGAAATAGTTTTTTTTTCATTCTGCCAAACCGTATAAACATATAGCATTTATATTATATAAGTATCACCATACTGCTATTTATATGAAAAGTACCTGACTGCACCAACGTGGGTGTGGCATTGAGAATCTACAAGCCATGGGAATAGAAATAGTTGGAGATGGACAAAAGCGGTCTAATCCTTTCAAAGAAACTTAGTATTTTAGGATCTTGACCCAACGATTAAAACCTTGGGAACATAAGCTCAAAAAATGAACCTGGAAAAAATACAAAAAGAACAAAATTGTGAATATCCATGAGATAGATTTGCAAGCAAATATTTCAAAGACGAAGAAGATAAATTTATAAAACAGAGGCCATATACAAAGCAATATCTCATACCTTGAATGTCCAACAAACGCGA
This sequence comes from Hypericum perforatum, assembly GCA_012979155.1. Classification (NCBI taxonomy): domain Eukaryota; kingdom Viridiplantae; phylum Streptophyta; class Magnoliopsida; order Malpighiales; family Hypericaceae; genus Hypericum; species Hypericum perforatum. The sequence goes on along the minus strand of SOPF01028399.1, from coordinate 214,208 downwards.
ATTAGGATAACTACTTTGACATGCGAGCCCATAATTCCACGAAGTGGTATGCTGAAGAGAATCTATATATCAAAGAAAGAAAAGAAATAGTCATTTATCAGGAGAGAAACACTGATACCTAATAATCTAAATCGATAAAATGTGCACACAAAGAAAGTTGCAAGTTATTATAAATTGAAAAATTATCCATTGAGTTTTGAAGAGATAATTTTAAGGAGATTATATTTGTATTTTTATATATAACCAGAAGTCTCCAAAAATTAGGCCACCACTCCAGAACCCAAACATCATCCAATTTAAAAAAATGTGGAACCTTTGTAGCAAGTAATCGAGCAGGTTGTTTCACAAGCAAATATGCATACTCCAAATTACCTATAAATAATTCAAATAAATTAAAGTACCTCCAAGTTAAAAACCATAATTATAAAGATTGCTGCCAGATACAAGTACAATATCACACCTAAAATTTTATTTACCATGTACAATGTCGACCTTCACCATTATCATCAGGACTTACCATTGACACCCAAAAAATCAGAAGAAGATGATTATTAACAAATGTGCTGACAATGTTCAAGGACCAAGATGATGGTCACAAAAAAGATTCACTGACGAAATAACTCGGTGCCACATTAAGAAAGATAAATATGAGTATGCATATGAATGAATGCATGTCTACGAGTGTATATGCAAATGAATGAATGCATGTTCGTCTACGGATGTATGCATGTATGTGAATGCAATGCACGAATGTGTGTCTGCAAGTATGTGGCTGGACAATACTGAAATGATTGGACATACCTTGGTAAGATTAGAAACTAACAGGAATAGGCCAATTCAAACCTTTCAATGTTGTACGGAAGTAGTCTCCGGATAAATAGGATTTAAAGCTATACTCCAAGATACTCTCTGTTGATCAATATTAATGGTGAGAACTGGGGTAATAACTGTATAGGCAGAAAATTCAACTCTCTTGCCCATTAAATTATTCCTAAACCTACCTTCCTTTGTCGACAAAACTAATGCATGTTGACTTAATGGACCTCCTTGACCTCTGCATTGGCCTGCAAGAGAAGTCCAATAAAGTAAGAAGTTAAAACATTCCTTTTCGGAGGATCAATTTGCAACCTTACGCTTGTAAAGTAAACACCAACACATGGAACAAAACGCCCATACCCTTTGTGGCCCACCCAGCTAGCTCATTGTCAAAATATGCTCCAATATGAAACTGCATTAATTTAGCAAACTTCGAAACTCTATATGAGCAGGCAGCCCGACCCAGCTCCTGTTTCTGGAGATTCTCACTGTGACGGCATCCTGGTGAGCAAAGAAAGATACAGCTTATCAATATGAGGAAGTTTAATGAACTTTAATCTCTTAAAAGAGTACTTAATTTAAAAACAGAACATAATGTTCTAAAGAGATCTAAAATCTACTCGCTAGCTACACCAACAATTAAGAGAAAAGTCCAATACATACATACCTCATGTCTGCGAAGATTGTTGCTTCAATCATAATCAATTCCATCTTCGAAAAAAATGCGATCAATTCGCGGATTCTTCATCCAGGCGGCTGAACGTACCTTCCATCCAGCAAAGACATTAAAACCCTAGAATTAAGAATGTGTTTATAGGTGAGAGGGATAATTGTAATTAAGACTCTTACGATGACTCATCGTCGCGCAAAAGTAAAACCCCGACAAAGCAAGCAAAAATTCGAAAAACCGGAAACCCTAGCGTTGATTTTACGAACCTGGTGGGGCGCCGCCGGGGGTCGGTCACTGACGGTGGCAACCTAGGGTTTAGGAATAGGCCTAGAGACGACAGGGAGAAGCGGGAGAATTAGAATTAAGAGTAGCGCGGGAGAGACGTTGTGAAGAAGGAGGTGGGGCGGGAGGGTTAAGGGGGGAGTGGATATCCTGGGGATGTTGATATTGTCCCTAATTACGGACAAGGTCATTTTGGACTAATCACTATTTAGACTTAATAACTCTCCACTAAATATTGTAACCACCCACGTAATTAGGGATTTAATTCCATAACAACTACCTAATTTGGGGCTCTGTTTAATTATCTTCTCTCTCTCCATTAATTTCATATTTTAACGCAAAACCCTAATAGTATCTGTCATTAGTCGTAATACAAAATAATTTTCACTGGTTTGGATAGTCGATTCACTGGTTTGAATTGCTGGTTTACTGGTTTAGATTGCTGGTTCACTATTTTGAATTGATGGTTCATTGGTTTGAATTGTAGGTTCCCTGGTTTGAATTACTGGTTTACTGGTTCGAATTACTGGTTCATTGGTTCGAATTGCTGGTTCACTGATTTAATTATCTTCTTTCTCTCTCACTGGTTTGGATTGTCACTTCATTGGTTTGTTTTATTGGTTCACTGGTTTATTTTACTGGTTCACTGGTTCATTTTGCTGCTTCACTGGTTTGTTTTACTGGTTCAAAGTCCCAGACGAGAGAAGAAAGTAGACGATTTTTTTTGGAAACATGAGTTTAGGAGGAGAGAGAAGGAGAATTAATTGATAATTCGGCTAAAAAAAAGGAAGCATTAACTACTAGGTTTATTTTATTTTTTGGAAACTTGGGTTTAGAAGGAGAGAGAAGGGGAATTAAATGCTCATTCGCCTAAAAAGTAGGAATAATTAAATACTGGGAATGAATTAGTTTTGGCAAAAGTCCTAAATATCCCTAAACATTAATAGCCATTAGATGAGCATCTTTTAGAATATATTCTAATCTAATGGCTGAGATTGTTGTCCCTATTTAGGGACAACCTCTATGTAGTCCCCAGGGTATCCAAATTCGGGTTAAGGGCCTACTTATATAAGATTTAGGAACGGGGGAATACTGTGGAGCGTCCCCCCAACGGCTATTTTCATAAAAACGCGTTCCGTTTTCCTAATTAGGAGATACGATTATAATTTAGATCTTCTTTTCTATTTATCACTCGCTATAAAGATCGTGTCTTATTAACCAAGTCAAGAGTCATACACCTGACCAACCAACGACTAAGTGGATCGGGGGCACCACTGCACCAGGGAAGTCGGTCGTCCATGCCCACTAAAACCCGGCTTTTTCTTCAAACGACTGCACATCCTAAAAAATGACCGAGTGCCGAATCCCAGGATCACAAAACGACAGCTGTTTTTGGCGAACGCAAACGACAATGCATCATGATACAATTGCGCAAAACAGGTTTGATGCGCTTCGGATCATGAATTGAAATCTCGTGGTTATAATAAAAAAATAAAAGTATGATGTCCATCTTTAAACAGAACCAACGATACTTAATTTTGAATATTATAAATATATATATATATATATATATATATAACACAAACACACGGTTGGTTTTCTCCTTTATAATAAGAAGTGTGAATCAATGCTATATGTAATAATTTCGAAGTAAAATATAATAGGCAGTTATTGGGTTAGCTTTTAGCTGGACAGATAATTTGTTGAACGAAAATGCTTGTCATCTTTTTCCCCCCTATATTGTACTATATTTTCTTAGTCTCTCACGTCTATACTTTTAACATACTATTCAACTTCAGAACGGGTAAACGTAAATACTATTACGTTGTCGTGAGTCACAAACTTCTTATTCATTCAATCAATTTCACATCCTCGAGTGTTGTTTTGGTGCAAGATAACTATAATGATACGCTTAATTCAATGTATCACAAAAAATCTATCACCGTATCTAATCAATGGTGCCCAAAAATCATGACCACAAGCATATCTAAATATACACATAGTAGAGACAAAAACCTAACGTTAACAACCACCTTGTAATTATCATGACGTAATGGAGTAATGAATTATTTACTTACCAAAGTTCGAGACATCTTACTATATCTCTCGGAAACTATAAGATATCTCACTTATAAAAAAAAACTAGAAAATATCTCGTAAGTTGCAGACCACATTCGTCACTGAAAATCACCAAGTCAAAAACCATGTCTTCCATTTCGTTGGTTTCATTTCAATACAATATTTTGTGATCCCGGTTCGTGAAATATAGGTGAAAAGGTGGAAATCATGATATCGATCAACTAACTATAAAAAAGATCACCCTAGCAAACTATTCCTTGTTTAGGTCACCTACCAGAGAGCAATGAAGGAAAACAGAAGCCAGGAGCGGGCCGTAGTACTACTATATTGCATGCATGAACAATTTTTTTGCATGTCAACGCTCCAGAGTAAGATTTAATTGGATCATCAAACAACCAAATTTTCACTAGTTAAATTCAAAAAACGTATTTTAAAGTTCAAACTTGAATTCTAATTATACTAAGAAGTCTTTTATCACCTGCTGATCTACATTTCTTACATCTATTTTTTTATGCTTCTAAGGCTCTAGCTACGCCCTACAAACCTGTCACTGTCTGGCTCTTATAATTAATCTGTAATATTAAGCAATTAATCTGCCATTTCCCGACTGTCATATGATATCCAGAACCTTAAAGCAGAACCTAGAAGATTATTAGAAATCAAATCAGGTGAATGACATGAAACTTGTAATCTCTTCTCTAAATTCGCGGTTAAGTAATTATTGGTGCGCAATCAAAAGATTCGATGCCATCAATTATTAGTACACTGAAAACTTAACTATCTAATTATTTTTCCAAGTCACAGTTCCATCATATCGTCATAGCCTTAGTTGAATTAACAATGTTGAAAGTTGATGCTTAAATTGGAGGAGTCTGATATATTTGTTCCCGTAATATGAGGAAAATTTAACAACTGAAATATAAATGAAATTATTCATTTCATATCATAGATATCATGTGATAATACAATTATTTACATTTAAGAAAAGACGTACAATATCACACGATAAGATTATAATTATTTATTATCATAAATTTATCATACGATAAATTTTAAATCTTTGAACATAATAGGTAATATTTTTTTAAAACTATTGTAAATTTTGCCCGAACAGTTCAATCGTTGTTTTTGATATGACTCGAAATAAGTAGATGGATCTCGACGAGGCCGCAACTTTCCGGTTGCTTCTGATTAAAAATTTACAGATTCGATGACAAGTTTTGCCTTCTTTATTTTGTTCTTCGACACAATTAATTAACATATCAACGCAGTTCAACTGCGTGACGTGAAGTGTGAAGAGATTGGGATACAGCTGCATTTGAAGTCTTATTATATATGATAAAAATTACGATATTTGTTTATTAGTTTAATCAGCAAGCTTACCCAAGAATTAATTTGTTTTCGTTTGACGAAATTCATACAAGAACGACAAAATTCTTTATAGTAAAATTTTGTAGCATGTACACTTTATCCCAAATTAAGATCGCATATAGTTTGAGCGATTGCTCAATAGCATACTTGCATTTGATTGTGCTAATTACGTTTATATAGCATTTCCGACGAAGATTCTAGTTTATTTTCTACACTATACGATATCAATGACAAATTTAAATTGGCTAAAATTTATATAACTTGTGCTACTATTATGATTCAAAGACTCACTATTCAAATTTATGTTAAATTAATATTTGCATATTCCGTAATTTCGAATAAGATAAATACTGTTTGTCGAAAATGTGTACTTCATTAAGATATTGTGCCTCAAAATGTTAAACGAGTATATGTGCACGCAGGCGTATCCATGCTCAGATACTGACTAAAAAGGTAATTCCTTGTAAACAAATAAATTTTTCATAACATTTCTCATGTACTACATACAACTTCCATTTTTCACTTTTGAATTATTTGGACTTTTAAATTTTAAGCTTACGTTAATTATATTCAATTAATACTCAACAACAAAATTAAGAATTACATCACCGTAAACAATAGTCGATCTGACTTTATTATTTTTATAAAATGCAGTTATATCCGACTTTCCAATAAACTTTAATAAAACTCTGGTGGACAATTGGACTTAGCCGAAGGTATAAGAAAACAATAGTGGACCCTAGCAAAAAAATCCACGTGGCAATAAATTATAGGTCGGGTCGCCACAACGGCATTTCCGTAACAACACGAGCCGTGTCCTCATGGATCTTATTTTATACTAGTTTAATATTTGCGATCGCAGATATTTTCTTTGACAAAGGATGTGTATTGCTGACGTGTAACGTCCGGAGGAAAAGTCACCCCAAGCAGAAGAATTAAAATTAAGTTTTGATGTTTGGTATTCCCACTATGCAGAATATATTCTTAGTTTGTTAGTTTGGCAGAATAAAAATTACTAATAAAAGACATATACCTACTTGGATGAGAGTACAAACTTCAAACAATTATGTAATTATGTAATTTAACAAAAAAATATTTAATTATTTAATATATTTTATCAATTATGTAATTTTATGCAATTATTTGATTGTGCATATTTTTATTACTTTAATTAATTTTAACAATTTTTAAATATTTAATAATCATATTTAAATTAAATATAATTAAATATATTTTAAAAATATGAATTGACGTGAAACTAACGTGAATACAAAAACGAGGATTGTAGTTAGGGGCGCAAGTGCGGGGAAAAATCTGGGTGCAGGGACAAAATTAACGTAAATGATTAAAAAAATTATATAGGAGCGAGAGCGCCCTTGAAATTCGGGTGTGGATTATCCAACATCATCTAGCTAATTGACCCCATTTTAGGTCGATTAAATTTGTTTAAAGATGACAATGATATCACAACAAATATTAGACATTCATGTGTTACTAAAGATCCAAATAAAGACTTGTTAGTCAAGCTATGATGTATATTAGTTTAATCTAAACATTTGTAGCTTATTTTCGTGTTTGGGGTTATTTTAGATTCTGAATGTTTTATTTTAAAAAGTAAAAAGAGAATAATAAGGCGTTCTGTGACAAATTAGATGGCCAAATGGCAAATTAAAGAAAAAAGAACAATAAAAACGGTGGACACCGCGTCGAATTTCGTCAGACGAAGAACCAGAGGAACGTTCTAATCATAATTACCTACAGTTCTACTCCTTCCTCTCTCACCGAAAGCGATAATAATTTAGTCTTCTCCAAATAACAATGGAACGAGAGAGGTCGATATTTCTTTCTGACTTCCAAACGAAAGAAATACAATGGCAGATAAAGAAACTCGGCCCCTGACAAAGGAGAAAAAAATGGGAAAACAAAAAGAAAAGTATTAAGATTAAACTTTGAAATATTCTATTAACTTATTTAATATAGAATTTGTATTCAATTCAAATTAATCAAAAAAGGATAATATTAATCCACACAAAACAAAAACCCAAAACCTTTGGGGTTAAGACAAGCTATAAATGCGGGTAGGTGTTGATGGTAAATGATAGTACAGTCCTCCATTCTTCTTCCTGCTGATTCTTTTTAAGGGTCTTCTTCTTAAGGATTAAGATTTAAGAATACCCATTTGTTCACCATCTAAAGGAAAAAAAAAAGAATAGTAGAATACTAACTACTTAATCTAGACTGATTAAAAGATCACAATAAAAAAGTACTTCCTGACACGGCAGACAAAGCACAATGAATATATCAGAAATTATTATAATTTTAATTTAAAAATATGAATCCCGAGTTAAAAAAATAGGAAACTTTATTTTAATAGTCACCCTCTGACCCTCACAAATAAATATCTTCAGTTTTGTTATTAAATTAATATACACGCGCGCGTACAAAAAAAAAAAAAAGACGCGCACCCAGTTTGTCCCGGTCCTCTATATATATATTTGTAGACGCGCAATATTTTGCCTTAAAACCCAAAACAAATCTTTGTCTGAACACAAACCACAAACAATTTCATTTCTCTCCTCAAAAAAAAAAAGAAAAAAGTAAAGGAAATATAGAAGAACACGACCACATCCGTTCTAGTATTATTCTCTGTCTGATCCTTGCAAAACCCAAATACCCGGAAGTGTTGATTCCAAAGAGAGAGGGGGGAAAGGGTGGGATTAATGGATTTGTACTGCACGTACCCATCGAGGGCTAATTTGTCCTCGTTGCCTTCCTTTGGGGAATTGGTCGATAGGATCAGACACGCTTGCAATTCTGCGATTTCTGCTGTCATTGGCAACGTTTTCTCTGCCATCTTCACCTTCTTCTTCGCGTTAGGTTCGTTTTATTTTTTGTCTCTTTTTTCATGTTTTGTTTATTGTCTTGGTTGCTTGGTGTTTAATTTCTGGGCTGTGGTTGCCGTTGCTTATCTAATCAGCTGCCATTTCGAATCAAGATCTGTCATTTATTTTGGAGAATTGGAACTTGGCTCATTTTGCTTTGTTGGTCTGTGATTTTTTATATTATTTGGAATTTTTTTTTCAAACCGTGATCTGTTCGGCGGTTTAAATGTTCGTGTCCAGGAGGGGAATTCGAGTTATTGACGGGTTGTTTAGGTTTAGGTTAATGGTGATTTTAAGGAAGATTGGGTTGAGCTTCCTTGGGGGAAATTATTTTCTCAAAAGATATGGATGCATGTGAAGGGTTTTCTTTTGCTTAGTATTTTTCTCTTGGTGGAATTTTCGTTTGTTTAGTTGATTACTACTTCATCTTTGATTTTGTAAAGCTTCACATTTTCTTAATTTCTTTGGAAGGGTATTCCATTGGGAAGCATATGGCCCAAAAGGGTTCTCTTTGTGTTTAGTTAATTAATTCATGATCATCCTTTAGCGTTGTCAAGTTTCACATTTTCATGAAATTTTGGAATGATATCCCGTTGGGATGCATATGCCTCGAAAGGGTTTTCTTCTGTTTAGTTGGTTAATTCAAGATCATCCTTTGGCTTTGGAAAGATTCAATCTTTATGAAAAGGGTAGCAGTTGAAATGTAAAAGTTGGGTCCTCGGACATTAATTAGAACCATTTTTATTGGTAAAAAAAAAATTGTTCTCTGTTTCCTCGAAATGATGTTAATTTCTTTGGTTGCAGTGGGGACCTTGTTAGGGGCCATGACTGGAGCTCTGATTGGCCAAGAAACCGAGAGTGGGTTCGTTCGAGGGGCCGCAGTTGGGGCCATCTCTGGGGCTGTTTTCTCTATTGAAGTATTTGAATCGTCAGTTGTCCTTTGGCAATCCGATGAGTCTGGCCTTGGCTGTATTTTGTACTTGGTGAGTCATCTCGTATCTAAATTGTTTTACCATTTTTCCTTAATATTGTTAGGTGGTCGTTATAATGAGGATAGGTGAAGGAGGTATTGTGTGGCCCCTTGGCCTATTTCAGGTAGCGATGGGTCGAGAGTGCCCCCGGTAGGGCAATGAGCTCACCCAGATCTGATTCCAATATAGTAGATAGCTGCCTTTATGTTCTTGAGATGTGGATCCCAATCTTAAAATAATCATGGATTAAGTTGATCCGGTACAAACTTATGGCATTTCTAATGTAAATTGTTAAATGTTTGTAGATTGACGTTATTGTAAGTCTTCTAAGCGGGAGACTTGTCCGGGAACGGATTGGGCCGGCAATGTTGAGTGCAGTTCAGAGTCAGGTAATTTGCATTGTCTCCACTCCTTGATTCTCTACATTCTGATATCCAAGTAAATTAATCTGTTCCTCACTTTGTGAAATGTGTTATAACTTCAGATGGGCGCTGTCGAAACAAACTTCGACGAGGTTCCAAACATCTTCGACACATGTGTTTCCAAGGGATTGACAGGAGACTCCGTAGAGAAGATCCCGAAGATCAAAATCACCAGGGACAATTGCGTAGATGCCTCGGGAGAGAAAGTCGCATGTTCCGTTTGCCTCCAGGTACTAATACCTCCTCTTCTCAAGTCATTCCATTCCATTTTCCGCCATTTTCACGCGCGACCAACCTTGTTCATGGTTTCACATTCGTGTCGCATCTTTGCGTTGTTCTGCAGGACTTCCAACTCGGCGAGACAGTTAGAAGTTTACCTCAGTGCCATCACATGTTTCACCTACCTTGCATAGATAAGTGGCTAATTGGGCACGCCTCTTGTCCCCTTTGTAGACGGGACCTGTGAAATTTTTGTACATGAGTGGGGGTCACGGGCCATTATCTTACCCCCGTTCCTTTTCCTTTTCCTGTTTTGTTTATATCATATCGGTACTGTGACCTTTTTTCAACTTCTTCTTCTTCCTCACCATCCAGATTAGCAAGTAGTGTAGCATTGCCACGACAAGATGGTCGGATTTTTATCCGAATGTAATGGACTGATGGCTGGCGATTTAGTAAAAACGTTACCCGAGTTCGTGGTACCAAATTTTAATTTTGTTGCATTTCCAAATTTCGAACACAAACGGGAATTGCAACGTGGCCCTGGTCGATGGGTTGAATAAAGTATAATGTCTGGTCCTGTATTGGTTGCTCCTATAATTACGGGCAGCTTTAAAATCTTGGCCCACAAGCTACCCGCTCACTGTCATTTCCAAAACTTCCCTTTGGACTTTCAAGTTCTAGCCATTAATGGCCGCAAGACGTTGACTTTCCGATCAGTTAACCAAAGCTACGGAATCCAACTTGAGGACGACTCAAAGAACAGCTTAAAGCCACAGAACCAGCCAGAAAAAAATCTAGAATTGGAACAAGTCGGGGGTTATTAACCATAGCCGGACACATTTCACCTGCCTTTAGAACCAAAACGAACGACGACGCTACAAATGTCATTAAACCAGACGTCCTTCACGGGGGTCATGCAGTTCTTTTCATAAATGATCTATCACATGGGCTAGAGCATTTACCCCTTCAGAAAAAGATAGGTAGATCATTTAAATCCACAGATAAATTTTTTTTTTTCCAAAAATGAATTAATATTATTATATTTCATTTTTTCCTAACCGAATTTTAATCTCAATTTGACGAATTAGTGTGAGCTTTTAATTTTGCACCACCTTTGAAATAGGAACCTATTGTTTTATTTTTTTGAAAATCATGTGTTATAAGACATGTCTTCTTTTATCTAGTCACGCACATGCCAGTTGTGGTATTAATGCGATTCAATAACAGATTTATTTCCTCAAACTAGCCAGGAACATTTGGGAGGAAACGTCCATCTCGGATGCTCCCATATGTATATCTTATCCAAAGAGTCAGGCATATTTGAACTAAATATTGGACCGTCTCTAAAATTATTATATTCTCCTTTTTTAGCACAGTGGTCTTTATTGACGATTTAAAATATGTATTTTCTCCTGATGTACATGTAATAGACTGATTTGATATATTTAGACCAAGAATCTGTTCTGATATGCTCTTTTGAATATTGTTTTCCCTATGGGTATGGGTATGGGAATCTCTCTTTCCCATCTTTATTGTGAAATTGTTCAAATATAATTTTTTGGGATCTTAGAGATTTCCCATTGATTAAAAAATTAATATCTCGACAAGTCCATTTAATTGCCAAACTCCACTCTAGGCGTTCCTCTTTACCAACTTGATAATCGGATAACCACTAGCTAAATTAACATCATCTCATTACAGAGGATTTCGACAAAGGTGCAAGAAGAAAGACTTGAGATAATTTTTTTGAAAACAAATTTCACACCGACAATGCCACGATTAGAATTCTTGACCTTATAACTAAGAACTATTTGGCAAATTTAGATAATATCTTTTAAGTAAGATTTCACGTTTAGACGTTGATCCTATCTATAGATTCAATCATAATTGAAATATAGATTAATTATTACACGACTTCAAAATTGTCCGTGGTTGGAATACCATTAATTACTTACCAGTACGCGTACACTTCACCTATACAAAGTACAAAGCACATCTACCCTCTTTTGTCACATAAATAAACAGCTATTCAAAAGTGCGTAGCCCTCCTTGCTTGTTGTGGTTCTTGTCAAATTGATGATGGTCCTAGCCCGTCGTTGACACCTAACTATGCACAACAGAAATAACTTGCTCTTGTTAAGTTGTTTTCTTGGTGCAACATGGCCCTCAATATGAGAATAGACCTAGCCCCGACCTTGCACTTATAGTTGTGCTCATGTTACAAATAAGAATTATCTGTCGGTACAATGCTCAATTTTGGTCTAAACTTTATTATCAGCGGGTATAATGTTGTGATCATCGTAAAATTACTTGCACATCGGCCAATTTGTTTACTTGTTTCACCGTCAACGGTGCATCTGCAAGTTCCATGGGGCCTGGAGTTGGAATGTTAAAATATTAGAAACACCATTGGTTTTTTTCTTACCACTCGAAACCTAAAAAGCATAGAAACGAAATAAGAAGATGATAACGATGGCCCATGTGAAGCAATTTCACGTGAAAAATAGTAATTGTCGGGATCAAAATGAAACTTATCAGCAGTCATACATGTTTATAGATGGTTTACTTTTTCTCTCATAAATTTTGTTGAAAGATGGATGATCAAAATATTATCGCTTGTTCTGAAAATATCTCAAACAAGATCTTTTAGGCCCCCTGAAAATGCACGTAGAACAAGGAGCTTGGCTTTCATAATTTAATCTTGCCTTTCACTTTTTCTTGCTGTTATCTGCTACAAGTACAGTGTTCTTATTTTGTGTCATAATTCCTTCCAATGAAGCACATGTATGGTTGTTGAGTCTCCATAAATGGAATAGATCGAGTACGTACTTCACTGCGGCGGGTAAATTATGGTGGCCATTGATAGTTATGACAAAAAATATTTATGATCCAAGTGCGTACTATCTCGGCCATAATTACATGTATTCGAGTGTAGTGTCAGCAGCAAGAGAGAGCTCTTTATCCCCACCACCAACTAAAAGAAAAAGCGAAGACGCTTTTCAAGTAGTTTTCTTTATAACATTTTTTATTTTTTATTTAATTTATTAGGTTGATTGATTTAAATTCGAGCTTATAAATAAATTTTTTTAAATTATGATAGAGTTTCTCTTACAAGTATTTATCACCAATACATTTTCAAAAATCGTACTTAGTTAAATCCAAAAAATCTTGTTGATATATAAGTGTTTTTTGAAGGGTATAAATGTTTATTATATCCACGTAGTTTATATAATCCTTGAAAAATAAAGATCTTTCTCGAATTAAATGAGATTTTGTGTAACGGATACCCATCACTGCATCAAATCAATTTGTTTGTTAAAATTCCATATCCGACCTCGATTTTTTTGCTGATCTTTAGACAACGATTATTGTTAATAAATATTATTATAGTTTAATTACATTATTTGAATTTTAAATCATGAGAATGCACTCGGAATAACTTTCGTATAATTATAATTAACTGAAACATAAAGACGTGAATACCAATAGTTTTTTATAGCAAAAGAACTAGTCAAAAACACTCCACAGAAGATACGATAGACATTTAAACTCTTTTTCCATAACAAAAACTGCTTGTTCTACGGAACCCTATATACCGAGGTGAACATGCATAACCCTAATGTCCAAACATTCACTAAAACAACTCGTAAATGTAAGAATGACTAATCTAGGAACGAGTAAAACACGACCGAGAATTATGACAAAGCTGGGTTACTAGTGTTGCCTGAGATATAACTCTGAACTCGATATTTCCGATTGAAATAGAAGTAGAACAACCTACTGTCATGCAATAGATGCAAGTGCTCGATGTGAGGAGTGTCATTTCTTGTTTGGTAGTGGCCCCTTATGACCGAGGAAAAGCTGGCCTGGGAAATCAAAAGTCTTTGTAGAGACCAGCCACATTAAATTTTTCATGTGGCGGTATGGACCCTCGAGGCTCTGCTTTATTTACGTGCTTCGACTTCCGACGCCATCCATCTTACCCAGCCCAGCTACCGCATTCAATTGGGACCAAATTCAATCCATCGGACCAATGTGGTCGTAAATTCATAGTCAGCTCGTACGTCGGGTAATAAATATATCTGGCTGATGCTTCAGAAACAGCATTAACTATATCCCGCCAACTTTGGGACTATCTCATAATTTCTATATCTTAGTGATCACTCTATTTTTTTAATGGTCACTCTACCACAGTTTAATGTTCGAATTGAATAAAACATTTGAATTATGTTATCAAATATTTGAATTTGAGAAATTCTCTCCATCTGAATGATGCACCCGATGGGGAAAGTATGATCGATATTCAAGTTCGACATTAAGAAAAGCAACATATATGTATCCTTAGAATAAGGGCTTAATCAGTTCTCACATACAAAAAAGAATAAGCGCTTAATTGCCGTCCGTGAGCGGTGATCAACAAATTCGCAAATGTAGTTAGTGATTTCAAAACGGTAAATTATCGTGCTTATCATAGTACGGGCTCCGAAATTGATTAATATAAGATCTCCATCATCAGTGCCCATTGCCAAAGCTCACTGACAATATACTGAGGAGACCCTGGTAATTTCCTAACATCTAATTCAACTTTAATTTCTTTCTGTCCTACTCTCTTCTCGTTCACTTTTGTTCTCCCCCCTATTTTTTACTCTAACAAATACAATTGAGAGAGTGGACATTTAAAAAAAATTCAAATCTAAATATTAGAGATTTAAATATTGTTAGACTAAAGTAACCGTTTCCGTGTGGGTTCATGTCCGGATCCATCCTAGATATGTTCCGATATTAAACTGACCAAAAGCATTTGGACGTTTATGTCTTCTTCTGTTTTTTGGGTGGAATGTGTCTTCTTTTCTTCTGGACTTTTTGTGGAAAATGGGATTTAATTAGTCTAATAACGCCTGAGGCTTCGAGAATCCATGATTGAATATCTGTCAAATCAGCTAGATTAAATTAAATGAACATTTGGTATTTCTTTTTTTTTTAAACGAACATTTGGTATTTCTGGACCAACATATTTTCTTCCCAATTAGCGTCTTTTACTTTTAGGACCCGGTGCTAATTCAACACCATGATGACTGCATTTATTGTTTTCTTAATCAGACAAATATGTTCATGCCAGACAAGAAACATCACATTCAAAACCTAATCATCATTGACATCATGATATTATCAAGCATAAATTTACAAAAAATACGAAGTTCTAATCTCTGACGTAATAAAGTAAATATATGATTAATTAAACTTTATCATTGTATAGTCATATTTAACTCGAATATGAATAAATTAATTTTAGTTTTCTTGATAAATTAAGTATTATATTCCTTAAAAAAAGTTACCCAAGTATAGCTACACCAATGATATCGTAGTATCACACCTTTATACTTGATAGCACAAATAAATGGGCACTATATTGATTAGTGATATATGATTAAGTATATTTAAAACAAAAATATTCTATAATCATGAAAAATAGACCCGAATATACATAAACGTCAAATAGGTCTATCCTCCGTGAGTAACTTTATAATGGTGTAGCAAATTAGGGATATACGATTTGAAAAGATAATAATATTTGAATTTCACCTTGAATTTTAATATTTCTTTTTCCAGACGTATGCACCGGGCAATAGCGTACGTCGAAAATGTTTTTACAAAAATAGAGTTTAATTGTCGATCAGTACAGGGCAATTTGGCCTATGTGCCGTCTTTGAGCAAGACCAAGTCTTTGGATGTAACCTGCTAGAAATCGTGGCATTAAGACAAGTTTCTGCCGAGGACGACGGAAATAGTCGTTCTAAAAAAGTTGCTTGGCACATTGTTTATTTTAATGAAGAAATTTTTAGTTCAAATTATTAAATATTGAAAGTTTTAAAGATGATCTCAACTGAAAAAAAAATATACGACCTGTAAATTTCACAAAAATAAAATGACGTGTAAACCAAAAAGACAGAAATTGGCGAGCCGGCAACAAATCTCTGTCGTTTGTGGCTCGACACCGTGTCGTCGCCAATATTCCTTTCCTCATTATCTAAACCTTCACTTCCTATTGTTGCTACTAGCACACAGAAGCTCAAGTTATTAAGATGGCCAAGTACCAATCAAATGTAGCTCCGGCGGCTCCGGTGATGGCAAGTTCGGCCACCGCACCTATAGGATCCGGAGATCATCCCGCCGGAAACAAGCCTATCCTGGGTGCAATTATCATCGGCGTCGGCGTGCTGTTGGTGGTTGCTTCTTTGTTCTTCTTACTAAGGAGGGTGGTCTTCCCGTACTTTAGACACCGGAAGTTACGTAAAGGTTAGTTATTATCTAGTTAATGCATATATGATGATACATTAATGTTATATAATTACTTCTTCAATGACAAACATTTGAGAACTATTTGTAATGGAATTTTGAGTTTAAATTTTTTAGAACATAATATTAAATATGTGTACATAAAAATTTGTCACATTTTAAAGATAATATCTGATTCGAACATAACATTCAACTTTTTATCATTCAATTGACTACATGACACGTCGATACAAGCACGATTTCTAAAATTTCAAAATTCAGAATGACGTGTTATTGGACCGAATATTTCTTAAATTTTTTATGATGAACTAAAAAGAGGATTGTTAGCTAGGAAGCTTGATAGCTGAGAAACTGCCACTGAGGAAGTACCAGTTGGAAGAATTAGCCAAGGCTACCAACAACTTCAGCGATGAGTGCCTCCTGGGCTCGGGGGCCTGTGGGAGAGTCTACAAAGGCACGTTCGAAGCTGAAGGTGGCCTTGTTCTAGCCATCAAGAAAGCCCACGCCAACTCTTACCAAAGTCTCGAGGAATTCCGCAACGGTAAGCCCCATATAGAAAACATCTTTTTTGACCTTTAAATTTCTCACGACCTCTTACAACAATTGTTGGAATTGTTGAAAATTTTAGTACATAACATGAAAAATATGTTGTATGTCATATTATACTTAGAACTATTTCATTTATAACTAACTATAAGCTCCCAACATTAAACCAACATTAAACAAAATTTTGTAAGTGAAAACTTAGGTAACATATAATCAACGAAACTAGTAAAAATCATACTAAGAGGTTTTTTCTTATCTGTAGTTTGTCTCATGCCTATGATCTTAAAAATCATTTAAAATATTCACATAATGGTAAAATTAAAAATAGTTTTAAATGTGATTGTTACGTAAATTAATTTCTTTTCAAAGTATTAAAATTTTGAAATACCATAGTTTTACAATAAGAAAACAGTATTTGATTGTCATCATATACTTTGATGTTCATTGGAAGCAGAAGTGAGACTGCTGTCGAAAGTCAAGCACAGGAACCTCGTTGGTCTGGTTGGATTCTGCGAACAACCAGGTAAATGCAAAGTTAATTAACCACAAATATATGGTAATCCAATTGGGTTCACTTGGTTCTTCATGGTTGTTGATTAATGGTGAATGAAATTATTAGGAGCTAAAGGGGCCAAAGTGCTGGTTTACGAGTACGTGCCAAATGGATCACTACTTGAATACATTATGGGTAAGCTTCATATTAATGGCCACCCAGTTCCTTGCTCAATCATAATATCTAGCGATGATTCGTTCGTTCTTTTACAGGAAGATGCGGAAAGAGCTTAACTTGGAGGCAGAGGGTGAACATTGCAATTGGAGCAGCTAAAGGTAGGCTCGAAAATGCATTATTCGGATTCAGTTTCGACCAAAAATTAATAATTGTCTGCAAATTTGTGGCAGGCATAGCTCATTTGCATGATGGGGTGAAGCCAAGCATAATACACCGTGACATAAAGCCGAGCAACATCTTGGTCGGGCATGGTTTTGAGGCCAAGGTCTCCGATTTTGGGCTGGTGAAGCTAGGCCCCATTGGTGATCAATCTCATGTCAGCAGTCTGATAAAAGGCACCCCTGGTTACCTTGATCCTGCGTATTGCTCGAGCTTCCATTTGAGTCCTCTTAGCGATGTTTTCAGCTTCGGAGTGATACTCTTGCAGCTCGTTGCTGCTCGTCCTGCTATCGACGCAGTTCGGAACCGGGAGAAGTCTCACATAATTGAATGGGTAAGCCTCAAGAACTGAAGTCGTTGTAACTTCTTGTTAGGACAGCGGAAGCCAAATGTAGACTTTACGACAGATTCTAACTAGATTCTACAATGCAGGCAAGACCAAGTTTAGAAAAGGGCAATGTGGTAGACATATTGGATGCCAACCTTCTAACAGAGCCCTGCAACATGAAGGTGATGCTAAAAATGGGAGAACTTGGACTAAAATGTGTTGTAAGAAATCCCAAAGACCGTCCTACAATGACCCAAGTGTGGCAAGAGCTGGAAGAATCCCTCTATGCGGTGGATGGCTTTGTCCATAGGCCTCCTTCGAGGGGAGCCCGAAGATCGTCGCGAGAGGAGTACCGGTCGATGGACCGTGGCTCGTTGAGGTTGAAGGATTTCGACTACTCTGACAGCTTTGTGAGCGTGGATGGTGTCGGCTACCAGAAGTTTCGGGTAGAGATGGATAGTGTCTCATTCCAAAGCGCGAGCCTAAGGTGTTTAGAAGCTTCTAGTATCAGCATCGAGATCGAAAATAGTTTGTGCACAGTTGGAGAGGAAACAAGTAATGGAATAGAAGCATCGGTTGATACTAAAGTTGCTACTTAAATGCATATAATTTGATTTCCCGTGTATAAATCCTGGAAACATGTATTACAGATGAGATTCTCCTCAGAAATATCAGGGAGGTGTGCTTTTTTCTAGTCTCCTCCTCTCAAGTGGCAGAGTTCCTTGCTCTTTTTCCGGTCTGATATCTTCTCATATTGAGATACCTATGGGATAACTATTCTAAATTTTAGTCGGCCAAGGACAACCCTCTCCCTTCCAAGTTGAACAAGGATACATTCCCAAGGCTCGAACCAGTGCATAAGCTATCTTAAGGATAATGATGCATTGTTAAGATTTAACCAACTATGACCAGTCCATCAACTTGCTTTGTACATGAAAAAAGAATGTAGAAAAATTGGAAGAGCGCAACAATATAGCTTAGTAACCTGGACAATGAAGTCAACAATATGATCATCATCAAGTTTTAGCGTCGGAGCTTCCTGCCACCAGATGCGAATACATGTTCAAGCATTCCCTCGAGAACTCGGCCAAGGATTCGAAAACGGAACAGAGTCCTGTCTGCAATGTTTCGACGGTGATCTGCTTGGTATCATTAGCCGCAGAAAGGTGCTCCCCCTTCTGTGCTTCGAGCCTCTTCTTCAAAAGGTCGAGCACGCTCTTCCGCTCTGCCAAGTGCGCAATTCGACTCTCCATACTAATCTGGGACTCAAGAATGTGTCTCTCTTCTTTCTCAAATGCAAGGGCTCTAATAATTAATTGTTTGGCCAGTGACTCGACCTTCCTCTTTTGTTCCAGCTCCTTGCCTTGCTGGCTCCACAAAATGCGGATATTTCTTCCAAGTACTTTGAGGGCATACAATACTGTCTTTTCAGGCAACTTCTCGGAGCAAGCTAGCCAGTTATGACAGGTGACTAGTAGTGGTGGAGCATTGTCTCCACAGGACGTGGCGGTTGGCTGTTCGGGGTCAATGAACTTGGAAAGCCACAAACTAAGGGCTTCAATGTATGCCTTCTGACAAGAGGCGAAATCACTGAAGCAGCAATGCCAGTGATCAACTTCTGCTTCAAGCTGAACAGTGGCAAGGCGTTGAGAATCATTGGAAAGTTTCGCATTAGTTGAGCCAGCCAAAATTTTCACTTCGAACATGACTCTTCGTTGGGTTTCATGTGAGTCCGCCATTATCTTGGAGTACTTCATCAGGCTGCAGAAGTGGAAGAAACCAAAGTTAAGGCACAGATGGACTTGAAATGGTTAACTCAATAAGCTCTCACATTTCATACCCGTCTAATAACTCGAGAAGTTGTGGATGAAGCTCTTCATCCCTTAATTTCTGGATTTGGTTAGAGATTGACTCGATGCTTGCAATTGTTACTGCAAGCCTGGCGTGCAACTCCTTCACTTCGGCTCTAGATTTATCCGTGGAGTCGTCTGAGGCAGAATCATTATCACGCAATTTCAAGCATTTCTTTTCAAAAAGCTTCCTAGTCTCATCTCCAGCCTGAAAGTGTATAATGCTATGTT
This sequence comes from Hypericum perforatum, assembly GCA_012979155.1. Classification (NCBI taxonomy): domain Eukaryota; kingdom Viridiplantae; phylum Streptophyta; class Magnoliopsida; order Malpighiales; family Hypericaceae; genus Hypericum; species Hypericum perforatum. The sequence goes on along the minus strand of SOPF01028399.1, from coordinate 194,352 downwards.
AAAAGAAACCTTAAGGCAGATAGTTTTGATTGAATTTCTGGGCCTCGTAATGAACTACGATCAATGTGGGATTCTCAACACACGGGAGAATCAAGTGCGAGTGGAATGGAAGGAAAAGATAAGAGGTCATATAGGTGGAATTTACCTTCACCTCTTCATATAGCTTCTTCTCCCAAACGTAGAGCCTTCCGAGCGTAAGGGAATGATTCCCAGCTTGCATTCCGCAGTCATCAAACGAATCATATTTAGATTCAAGCAATGGACTAAAGGAACTAGCAGAGATAACACTTCTGCAAGAGGAAGATCGAGATATGGAGGAGCGACTCCTAGTGATCGAACGAACCAGCTTGCTCGAGCTTTCTGCCACCAATGGGAAGAACGTAAGACACATAGCATATGACATACTAACTGAATAGTCAACACATGTGTGCGATGTGTATAAGCAAGAAAAGATAAGAGAAACCACCTTTGATCTCCTCCAAACCAGAATGCAACTGAACTCTATCAGCCTCGAGCATCTTCGAGACCTCCAATCCTGATTCATAAACCTTAATAAAATGGTCTATTACATCCTTGAGAGCATCCAACAACTCTCTCTCGTTCCCTGGTGTATCGATTAACTGATTGTTTTCCCCAGGCTCCTTCATTGCTTTCTCTTCACTCACTTCCTTAAGGGCCCTGCCCTCCCCATTTCCCACATCCACATTCTTTGCTTCACCCGAAACTCGCACGTCCTCGCCATCCTCTTTCACATCTCCTGGGTCCCCATTAAAATTCTGGCTAAAACCACTAGCTAATGCCACCTCTGCCTCATCAGAAGGGCCAAAGAAATAGTCCCAACCGAAGCCCTGCTCGAAAGACTGTTTTTTCGGACACCCAACATCATTATCATAGAAATGCTCACACACTCTGTCTCCATTCTCACTCTCACTCTCCCCCTCACTACCACCTACTACCTCCTCATGAGCTGAAGTTAAAGTAACTTTCGAACCCGAAGAATCCGGACAAGCAAACACCTCGCTAACTGGCAAACTCGGGGTTTGATGATGAAACTTGGCCTCAACCAAAAGGGTCTCCTTGGAGCTAACGCTACTACTTCCATTACAAGGGTAAGTGATGAGGAAAGGAGAGCAAGGAGAGGAGTGTCTAGCTATAAACAGACTCAAAGCCATTGCCACTCCATGGAGAGACTTATTGTACTTGGCCTGTGCATTTGCAAATGCGTACCTTCTCTCAACTGCCAACTTGAGCAGCTTCTTCCTCTCTTTACACAGAGAAACGACATCGTCTCCACTTATTCCTCCTCCTCCTCCTCCTCCTCCGGCATTGTGCCTTGAAACAGCGCAACCCATGTCAGGTTTTAGCCTGAGGAAGACAAGGTTCTTCACTTTATTAGAAAAGGAGCAATCTTGGTGGAAAATGAGGCAGCTTTTCTTTTTCTTCGCATTATTATTGTATAAAGTGTGGAATTGTTACTGTGGTGTGTCAGTTAAGTACCAATAAGTTGAGAGTAAGTTTCGGGGACTTAAGCAGGGGAAAACAGCTGGCCGTTGCCAGTGAATGAGACAAAATCCTTAGCCAACTAGTAGACTAGGAACAGAACCAATCTAACACCGTTAAAATGTCATGTAATTACGATAAAATTTATCAAATCAATTTTTGTTTGTGGTATATTTGAATTTAGATTATATCGTCCGATAATATCAAATTTTATTTTATTAGTGGGATTGAATTGGGTGATGTTTGTAATAAGGTTGGTAATAATACCCAGAATAAAAATTGGATCATTACTCGTTAAACAGTATCTACACACAATATAATACTACTCGCTACATGATGTACTATGTCGAAACATGGTATTACCATTTGCAATATGTTATCACAATTATTTATATAGTATTGCATTTCTTAATATATTCTTATATAATTTTTAATATTAGAAGTTTGTCCTTTAACATACATTACATTTTGTTATCGTTTTGGTAATGCTAGTCCCTTATGGCACCAATGTGATAATCAGGCCTTTTGTGAAGATACTATTTCATGGAGATATTTAGTTAGTCAGTTTGATAAAACATTATGTCAAATGCGTACAGGTGGAGAAAAGAGGCTGTCACTTTGTAACAGTTCCTTTAAAGAGAGGGTATTCCAATTTACTTCTTTGCCCAAAATGATGCCATTCTGAATCTGATGGATCTTTGGAGGTGATTTCATCTGCTGCTCTGTATCTAGTGAATGGCCACTGACCTACTTAAAAGGAAATTGGAGCTCAGGCATGTCAATGGTTTGGTAGGTAATTAAGACAAGTTAGCTTAACAACATTTCAACGCCAATATATTCTTCGATAGGATATTTTAAAAAAAGGTCTTAACTTACGTATCTAACTATCCAAATTATAGGAGTTGCGCATTTTTTTTTCTAAATCATCTTCTCCAGATATTAGTTGACATGCTTATGCATATTTCACCCAAAAAAACTAAGGCGGTTGATCATAACAAATTATGCTTAGCCTTTGTTCACATGTTCATTGCACAAACTATCGTTACAATGTCCAAATATTAAATAGTTTCAAGGATCTTAGTACTTTTGATGCTATAGATGATATTTTTTTCTGGTATAATTTTATCAAAGTTTAAAAGAGACTGACCGTTACAAGTTGAGTGTTTTTTCTGGATAAATTAATTTTAAATTTACTTCTTAAAAAAATAAGATAATTTCAGCAAAAAAATATTGTCATTCTTCTGACAATGAATTGATGGGGTGCCTAACCTGTCCTTTTTTCTTCCAGTATTTTTTTTTTGTTGAGAAGGTATGCCAAACCTATCCAAAGAGCAGCTGTTTTGCAGGCTTTCGAGGGTCTACGACTTCCGAAAGAAATGTCCAAAAGAGGCTTGAAGAATCTTTATACGGACCAGTCATATATATGGATGGGTGGTCCATGAATTGACAAAAGGCTACCTATTTGCAAGAGCCTAGGAGGTGACGTCAGCGTCGCCATGCCAAATCTCATACGTGTTAATCAACAATTCATCATCATTGCCATCGGCCGTGTCTTATTCCATGTCAACACCTGAATCCACGCGCTTTCCTTATCCTCATTACCATCATTTTTGAGATCTGGTTCAGTGGTGACATCGTAAAATTGCGAGCAGTGTCCGAACGACACTAATGTAGCAACGATTCTAAGTTCATGTGCGGATCTAACAAGATACACACCGAAGTCAACCATTGACCATCCACGAAAGGATCTCTATTTGTTTAAACCAGAAAAGTGTATTTTTCTCGAAGTGCATGATAGCCTATGAGGAAGCCAAGTTACTTGCACCACTGCAAATTAGCAGAAAAATACAAATGAAAGGCTTGCTCTGTGCCTGAACGAACAAAAGAATGGAGCCAAAGAAGACCCCAAGGAGTCTCTATAGGGAAACAGCGAGTTTCCATGGGAGGTGAATGATATTACATTTGAACAACAGAGAAATAAAACCAGGAGGCGTCTGTTTCACATAATTATAAATTTAATTTACAAAATTAAAACCGCGAAATGGACCTGGAGAGACACGAGCTGGGGGGCAAACCATACGAATGAGTAACGTGCGAGGCCGTCGTATCATTGCTAGAGAGAACTTGTCATCTTCATCCTTTTCGGCTTCAGTTGCTGTGATTCTTCCTTTTCCATTGGATGAGCTGCACGTCGAAGAGGCAAGTGCTCGTGGGAATACGAACCATCTTCCATGGAGAGATCCATGGAAAAAAGGTTTAGACTTGAAGCTCTCCAGGCCAGAGACGTGATAGCTACAAAATTTCTGATGGCAGCAGCATTTTTCGCTCTTCAGTTCGAATACAAGGTTTTTGCTGCCAGGCTGAGCCCGCCGCCTTTAACAGATGCAGCCGGTCCTTTGACCGAACTAGCTTTGCTCACAAGATCAGAGTCTAGAAATACAACAACAACTGTGATGTCGTCGTGGAAATGTCTCCGGACACCACGGTCAATCTTCTTCAAGTCTGAGTATCTCATCTCTCTTTTCTTAGCAGCCTCCTGCAAAGCAGTTTTTACAAGCCTACGAGCAATTCCCTGCAAGAACCATAAACTAATTACACATTAGAATGGACCGAGTAAACTATTAAAAGCAAGAATGATGAAACAAAATATGGGAGACATTCTTACAGTGTGGATGATTTTGAACTATATCGACAGCCTCTTGATTAGTGAGGTGCTCCCACAGTCCATCAGAAGCAAATATGATAAACTGGTCATGAGGCTGAAGTTCATGCGCAGAAATTGCCGGGTCAGAACTTAAGATTGGTCTTGTGAAAGGTTCACGGAGACGGAATTTGGCATACAGAGGCTCTCGGTTGAATTCAGGCTTCTTTAAGTACACATCTCCAATTGATCTAGAAATCTGCAAGAAAGATACTACGTATTCACTAGACGAACCACCCAACTCTCTACCAGATCGGTTATATCTTCAATAACAAGCATACAGGAACAACAAAATCCACACTTGAAACAATCTCAGTCTTCACAGAAATGCAAATACATCACTAAGAATTGTTACAGATTCTGAACTTACCTGAATCAGGCCCTTAACACGCCATACATTATGCTTTAGAACAACAATATGCGGATCATCTGGATGTGTAGCATGCATCTCCTGTCTGACAGACTCTATACAAACATTGTGCTCTGCTGACAGCTGGATGGCAAGAACTTCCCCTGTGGCCTTTACAAGTCTCCCAAGTACAGCACGGGAGTCCCCAAGATTAGCAATGTATAGGGTACCTCCGCACACTACACCTGTCAGACAACAAGTTCCGACAGCCGCAATTTGAGGCTTCACAGGCCACTGTTTTGCAACAACTGAGAGGAATCCCTCCTCGGTAGCTTGGTACGCTTTGCGAATTACATCCACGGACATGGATTGCTGCTCTGAGGCGAACCCTATAGGACAAGTTGTGTGAGAAAGTTCAGAAGAAAGCACGCAACAGGTCAAATGCAATTCTATAAGCTATCAGCAGACAGTAAAACTTCTCGTCACAAGACTCAGTGGGATTCTTACTCTTGAGATGCTGGAAGAGATGATCATTAACATAGCGTGATGTTTCAGGCCCTCCATGACCATCGTAAACCCCGACAAAAGTGCCATACGGACCAGACTCGTGAGTGCTCAATGAACCAGACTCAAGCTGGCTCTGATCCTCGAGTAAGTTGTTGGCCTGTACCACACACATGGAGAAATCACCAGCGACGTGCTGCCCCGTGTCCTTGTACCAAAGAAGCCCATCTTGCCTGCCTGCAGAGTCCGAGCTCGTGTGGGCATACCGGTCCGACGACGGCCGCCAGCAGGCCCTCAAGAAGTTTATCAAGTCTGATAACATCCCTCATCTCACCAAGACCCGCCACAAATTCGCCACATCCACAATTCCCTTTAGGACGCAAATCACCTTGATTCTATCAATCCTCTCAAGTCTCGCCCCTGCAAGCAGAAGTCAAACAAAAGAACCCAACTTTAACCCCCAAGAACACAACTTTACAAAGCACGAGTGATCCGACCTTAGCAACTAAATTTCGAACAAACAAGTTTCTCCCTGACCAGATTCAAATCCACTTAAAGAGCAATTAATTTATGCTGGAATTCTTCTAGCCACAAACACAGTAATCTGGGAGATCAAAAGGTGGGTCAAATCTAGTACCAACAATCCACACTCCAACAAGCAAACTGAACTAGTTAGAACGAATCGAATATGTCTTCAATTAACAGATGAGCCAAACAAAAGGAAATAAAAGACCAGTAAGAAGCCGACCCAAGCCCTCAAACAACAAACAAAATCTTAAGAAGATGCACAAAAAACCAAACAGTGGTCTTACAAATTAGAGCCCAGAAGAAAAATACCTCCAAAAAAGTGGTAGAAAGTGAGATAGATCTAAAGGAAGCTGAGAGGAGTACTAGTGGTGGGGTATTGGAAAAAAGGTTTGGATCTAAAAGATCAACCAAATATAAACCCAACTAATACTTGGAAGTTGGAATGACCCTTGTATTTCTTCTTCCTCTTCAACACTCAACAAAGCGAGAAACTTTGTAATAAATAGGATGACTACTTTCCAGCTGCCTTTTCTCCTTTGGGCAAACAGAGTGCTTGGGATAGAAAAGTCTTAAGCAGTTTCTTGCAATTAGTGTGATTAAACCAACTCTCTCTCTCTCTCTCTCTCTCTCTCTCTCTCTCTCAAAGACAAAGACAAGTCTTTTACTTTGCTCTCTCTCTCTCTCTCTGGTTTTCTCTCTCTTCCTACTACTGCTTAGTTTTTTTTCTTCTTCTTCTCTAAAATAAAGAGCCAGCAATGGTGGGCGCAACGATCACGGGTGGACTGGTTACGGGAAGGGGACAGGAACACAAAATTTTTTCACCAGAAAGCCAAGCACCGGGGATTCCGTAATAAAATTACCGAGATACACAATGAGGAGGGCATCCGGGTCTCGGATTGGAAAGGGATAGAGGGTATGTTTAGGAATTTTTATATCTCACTTTTTACTTCTGATCATGTGCAGGTTGAGCCTATCATAGAAATGGTGAATTCCCGTGTCACTCCAGATATGAACGCACTCCTTTCACGCCCATACACAGCCGAGGAAGTTTTTGAGGCCCTGAACCAAATGCATCCAACTAAGGCGCCCGGACCAGACGGGATGCCCCCAGCATTTTATCAAAGACATTGGCAATTAGTCGGTAAAGCAGTAAATCAGTCGGTACTATCTATTCTCAATGATGGAGCTGATCCTACACCGCTAAACAGTACGATTATAGCGCTTATCCCTAAGGTTAAAGAGCCGAAGGTTTGCTCAGAATTTCGGCCAATCAGCCTCTGCTCTGTGCTTATTAAAATTGCTACCAAAGCAATAGCCAATCGATTGAAGACTCTGCTGCCAGAAATTATCCATGACAATCAAAGCGCTTTTGTTCCTGGGAGACAGATCACCGACAATGCTATAGTGGCTTACGAAACCTTTCATTACTTGAAGAACAAAAAGAAGGGCCGAAGGGGATACTGCGCACTAAAGCTGGACATGATGAAGGCCTATGACAGAATTGAGTGGAAATACCTAGAGGCGATGTTAGGAGCTCTCGGTTTTGAGGTGAATTTTATCGGCTTGGTGATGCGCTGTATCTCTACGGTTAGCTACGCGGTCCAGATCAATGGTAAAGTGGGGGATTACTTTATTCCAGAGAGAGGTCTTCGACAAGGGGACCCGCTCTCACCTTACCTCTTTCTGATTTGTGCCGAAGGGCTAGGAGTACTACTTAGGAAAGCAGCAGAAACAAGAGCACTACATGGCATCAAGGTGGCCCAGCAAGCCCCGTCAGTCACCCACCTATTCTTTGCTGATGATGCTTTGCTCTTTGTCAGGGCCACGGAATCTGAAATTCGGTCAGTGTTGCACACCTTAAACATATATGCATCAGCCTCAGGACAAAAGGTGAATCTAAATAAAAGCTCCATCCACTTCAGTAAAAATGTTGAATATACAGACCAAGTCCGTCTGTGTACCACGGTGGGTATGAGACCAGGCGAGGAGGGAGACTTTTATTTAGGTTTACCTATGATTATTGGTCGCTCAAAAAAGGCTGTTTTTGCTATGTTGGAAGATAGAGTCCGCAGGAAAGTTGCTACGTGGAAAGAGGGATCTCTGTCAAGAGCAGGTCGAGAGACTCTGATCAAATCAGTCTTACAATCGATACCAACGTACATAATGAGTTGCTTCAAGCTGCCAAATGAATTATGTGAGGGAATCGAGCGATTGCTTTGTCGCTTCTTCTGGGGGGGGACGGACGAAACACGTAAGATTCATTGGAGAAGTTGGTACCGGATGTGTAGATCAAAGGCTGAGGGAGGCTTGGGCTTTAGGAGATTATCTAACTTCAATCGAGCTATGCTTGCGAAGCAAGCATGGCGTCTCCTAAAGTCACCAGAATCACTAGCGGCAAAAGTACTGAAAGCACGTTATTTCCCAAGAGGCTCTCTTCTGAAAGCAGATATCGGCTACAAACCAAGCTTCATCTGGAGAAGCATCCAAGAAGGGTGCCTTCTACTAGCCAAAGAATTAGAATGGCGTGTCGGAGACGGAACAAATATAAATATTTGGGAGGACCGCTGGATCCCGGGATCTCATCAAGGCTGCCCGAAATACATATGGCCGGGATCTGATTGTTTCCAACAAGTCGGAGAACTCATCGAGCCGAACACCTTCTCCTGGAATGTTGAAATTCTGGATTCCTTATTCGATCCAGAAGACGTCGCTGCAATTCTATCCATAAATCTTAGTCGTCGAAGACCTTGCGATACCCGGAGGTGGCCTCATACTGCCGATGGTCTATATTCTGTCAGGAGTGGATATCATCTCGATTTTTGCAACTGGTGGAACTCATCTGACTTTTCAAGCTTGCCGAGTCTGGGTAAAGAGACGTGGAAGTCATGTTGGAAAATTTTTGCTCCGCCTCGTATAAAATCTTTTATATGGAGGATGTTAGATGATTGTTTACCTCTCCGCACCAATTTACATAAGCGTGGCATCATGGTAGACATAACATGCCCTATGTGCGGGAACAGTCCTGAAACAGCCCTACATCTATTCTTTCTATGTGGTCCAATGATTAATCTTTGGCAGGGTGCAGGTTTTGATATGTCAATCGTCCCTACATCATCTTTAGTGGAAGCTTGTACTTGGCTTCTTGCAGGTACAGACGATCATGAACGTGGGCGTAAAGCGACCTTCTTGTGGGGATTATGGAAGGTCCGGAATCACTTGGTATTTCGACAAGGGTCAATCAATGAAGCAAGTTCAATTCTAGTGTCAGAGCTGAATCTATGGGAGGAATTCAAGGCTAACACTGTCAAACCTGTACACTGCTGTAATGGACTCATAACGCGATGGAGTCCGCCTGAGGTTGGATGGTTCAAGGTTAACACAGACGCTGCCACATCGCAGATGGGAGGTGGGTGTATTGGCGTGGTAGTTCGGGACTCAGCTGGTACGTTCATTGCAGGAGAGGTACGTCGCTTTCCCTTTATCTCCCATCCAACAATGTTAGAGGCTGCAGGGGTTCGACGAGGGATAGAATTGGTATGTTCTATGGGCTTTCAACGAGTCATCTTTGAGTCTGACTGTCAGTCGGTGATTCAAGCATTAAACACTACGTCATCGAACATAAATGATCTATCGCTGATTATCGAAGACTGTAAAGTTGAGGCGAACCAACTGAGTGAGCACCGGTTCTGCTATATTCGTCGGGAAGCCAATATGGTAGCTCACCACATGGCAAAAGTCGAGATCAACAATGGTGGGCTGGTTTCTTTCTATTCGGCTATTCCTCCTGAGCTTACTCGTTTCCTGCATGATGATTGCACTTGAAGAAATTCCTGGCTGGCGAGCTCCCAGTTTGTTTTTGAACAGGTTTTACACTAGGTAGCGATCTTTGTTTAGCCTGGTGGGTTGTACGAGTTTTCGTTTTTTTTGGTTGTCCTAGGTTTATTATCTGGAACTGTTTTCTAGTGTAACACGTGTCACTTGACTAGGCAGTGTTATCGCCGAGCGGTTTCCGCGTTGCACTCTTTTCCTATTCCGGGTTTTTTCCTGTGAGGGCAGGTTTTCTCGGATAGGTTTTTAACGAGGCCGGCGGCTGCAACTTCGTACCAAAGTACGAAGGGGTGTCACAAGTTGCGAAGGGACTTTTTCTAGGTAGTATTCTAGGGGATGCTTTCAGTGAGCGTTATTACGGTTGTAATCCTTCTGCTGATCAATGAAATTTCAATTTCCCTCAAAAAAAAAAAAAAAGAGCCAGCAATGCAAGTACCAGTAGCCATGGGACCCACGTATATATTTATTTATGATGCAGCCAAGAAGGGAGAAGGTAGATAGGAAGGAGCTAAATCCTATCATTAATTACTACTTGCCAATTAAAATAATTAAACTCTTTTTTGTTTGTCCAAAAATACTCACTAGGGTATATCCTAATTTGGATGCAAGTTCAAAATTGATTACTCACTGTAATTATATTTGGATGTCAGGTGGTCTTAAAAAGTTTCAATATATTTATATTACACTCTGGATGCAAGTCCACCGTTTCTAGAACACAAATATATAACATACGCCTCATTGAAATTGTTGTTCAATCAAATAATTCCCACTGCAACATACAATATCCATAATCAAAATTGATAAAAGTGGACCATAGTATAAATTACTACTTAGGTTACGTTTTTCTGGAGAAATATGTTTGACATTTTTTATGTTTCCCTTCATGCCAAAAAATGGCCGAGGAATTATATTTTCCTCTAAAAAGCCTTTAGTATAAAGTAACGTTATAAAACTAAGGGGAATCATTTCCTCGTCCCCAGAAAATCCCATGCATTTCCTAAAAGTAGGAATTATTGTATTTTTTTCAATAGATATTTTCCAGTTTTTATTTTGTTTCCAATAATATACTTTATTATGAAAATAACACAACTTCCTTATGTGACATTAAATTAGATAATATATTTTCTGTTAAGAAAATAGAATTATATATATATATATATATATCTTAATCAGATAGTTGAAAGTAGACACATACAAAAACTCGTGAATTTTCATTTTTCACTCTGTTGACTCTCTGTATTAGTGCGATTTGTTATTAGGTAGAAATTAAATTAAAAATTTGAAAACTAAAAAGGTATTTTCTTCATTTAATGGCTGAGTACCAAAGCACGTGCTAATCACCTTGGTCGGTAGCCATGAACAAATTCTCTTCGATCTCTAATAGATTGCAAAAAGCCAATCTTCATCTCCCTTCTATTATATTTTCATAACAGAAATCGTAGTTCCCCCCCAAAAAAATGGAGTTTTTAAGTTTGTAGTTTTCCAAATAACTGAAAAATGTGTAGTCGTTATACTGGGACTAGTTTTGTGTTTGTAAGATCTTTTCCTGTGATATGTAGCTACAAAAAAATGGTTGTTGTAATGATTTGAAGAACATATAAATAAATAAATAAATAAATCATAGGTAAAAATATGAAAATAACAAACATACATGACGAATAGTCGGTGGATGATCAATTATAAAAAGAATATAATAGGTATTTCGGTGAATTTCACTATTTGACTATTGATATTATAAAACCGTGTTCTTCTCTAGAGAGATGGCCTCACAAGTAACTCGTGAACATACTCCTAAAAAGAAACTTCGTCAACTAAGCTCCATTAATTAATGTTTGCACTCGAAAAGCCGAAGTGTATAGTTTCGTTTCGCGGACCCATTGTCTACGTGTGCACACAATTTATAGTTTCATAACGTGCATAATTAATTTGAATCGTAAATTTAAAATAAATTTTGGACCGTTAATCTAAAAAAATAATTTGGACTATTAATCGATATGATCTGACGGTCCAAATCACGTACACAACGTATACACGTCTTTAATGTGTACACTCTTGATTTTTTCGTTTAGTAAAAACATCATTTCGAGAGCTCAATTTTGATGAAGTTGTCAACAATTATGACACCCGAATAAACCACATGTTCCAACTTAATTAAAATTTTCAACTCTCACATAGAAAATACAATAGCGTGGTTATACAAAATAATTATATTTTGATTTTGTAAATTATTATCATGCAACAAGTTTGATAAAGCTGAAAATTATTTGCTAGTCTAATAATACTAAACATTATATATATATATATATATATATATTCAATAAAAAAATTATTATCTTGCAAATCCAATTGGTTGACCTAAACAATCAGATTAAATTATTATTTTTAATTTAATTTAGACACGCTCGAAACCTCTCTATCTCCCTCCTAGGTGGGATCGCTTTGACACATACAATCAATATTATCCGCTAAACCAAAGAAATACCCCATCCTTACTCCATACACTATTTTAACAATTTAATTTCTTAATCGGGAAATAAAGACGAGACGAGTTCCATAGGCGACGACAAAATCACTTGCCTACTTAGTTATCCATGGCCAGGATTTCGGCCATACGTTGGCCTCGTAATAAGGGAAAATGGTACAAACTACTTGTATTAATGGATGAAAGTTCAAATTTATTTTAATTTAGAGATTTTTATTTTGAATGCTTAAAAACGTATTATTATTAATTATTTTAAAAAATATTTGATATCTTTAAAATAACACATTCAATTTGAATCGAATTTAATATGTTTAATAAATATATAGATGCTGCTTGATATATAAACAAAAAGCTGTAAGGGAAGATGGCCCATTTCTTTTGTTCTCTTTCCCTGTCTTTCAAGACATCCAACGTTAAGGCTTTAGCTGAGGTGTCTCCTCATGGAGCCCAAAGTAAAACGTGGTTTTAATAAACAACGACAAGTGGCGGATGACCGGTGGATTAGTTGGCATGTATCTGATTGAGAGATTACTTTTTTACAATTATTAGAATAACTTTATGGTGCGTGTAACTGGGCCACTGTAAACAGAACCGACACGTGTCCGGCGTTGGTTGATTCAGTCTATTTTTTGGCTAGGAGTTAAATCCATCATATACGATAATGGAGATGCGTCGAACTATTTTTTAAAAAAATCGTCTACTAATTGATGTTAATATCGAATTGTTAGTCCAAGGCCCAAGTTCACCTGTTATTGAATAAGTTTGAACCCGCTCCATTAGGCCCAAAAATTATTGAATTTTTAGATTGACCCATGGTAAAATGAACTAGTAACTTTATTACAGTACCACGTCTCAAAGCTACTCAATATTTTTTTTTTTTGGAAAGTGGAGGGGTACGACCCTTGTGTATTAAGAAACAAACTGGTCAGTTACAAGCCTACTTAGCGCATGATCCCCCTCGGCCTCTTGTGGGGTCGCGACCGCTGACCTCGTTAAATCCCTACCACAGAAAATCCTGTGGGAAAAAGCTGTGGTAGGGGAATAGTACCTCGGGAGACAAAACCTCCCTTGATATTAGAATCGCAAGAATGATCATGCGCCGTCAGAACTACGACTGTCCTCCCCGTACATTACATTCCTCCGGAAGGCAACATCACTAATGTCTCTACATAGCAAATGACTTAACGCTGTCGGTGGTTCCTCTAAAACAGTCCACGAGACACATACATACAACGGGAGAGGAAGAATTGGTGACCAAACTGAATTAAGGCATCCCATTCCACACTGATAAAAAACAAATTACAGATTAATGCTAATAGTTTTTAGATTTTGCAAAATAAAAAAGCTCGTGAAAATCATTTACGTATCTAATTCGTAGGTGATCGTAAATTGCCAGTGTTAATATCTCGTTATCCGATTATGTGTAAAATACGCTACAATAAATAAGTCTTGTTATTTATTAATGAATTATGTTCATTAATTATTAAATAATTAACTTATAATTATATGTTAATTATGAGTCAAAATCCCATTACGAATAGAAAAGTTTTAAGTTGAAAAATTATAATTAAACATCCTTCATTAACAGTAATTGTTTTTATAGGTAAAACATCCTTTGATGTTAGACTCACTATCCGTGAAAACAAGGTTCCAAGCCAAACTAAATAAGTACTTTAGGGTATTCGTGATACAAAGTGTGACTTTTTTCTCTCCGGTACAGAGTCAACATCAACTCGTATTCCGTCACTAAAATTTTGACCCAAATTTTGTTTTCAATTTTTATATTGTCTTATATTTCGGAGTCCACTTCTAGAATATTCCAACACCAAAAAATTATGCATCGAAGTTGATATCTGCTTTGACTTTTTAGATTGCTCTTCAAAGTCAATGTTCAAACTCAAATAGAAGTACAAAATCCCCTCGTCAAAAGAAACATGGATGTTGGAAATATCATAAAGCGTAATTGTAAAAAATGACAATATTTATGAAAAGCGAAGTGTCGGTAATTTCTATTGAGTAATTTTATTTAATTCAAATTTGGATAAATTCGTTTAATAAATTAGATATTAAGTGTTCTAACTCCAAAAAAAGTTATTTTTTGGCCACACTAGGGTCGGATTTATCTTAAGTGAGTTATTCTTTCCCTATCGTGCTTTGTCTCATATAATTTTACCATACACAATTTTTAGAAGACTAATGGTCGTTACTTTGCAAAATTTTATGCAAGGATTTAGACCTAAATCAAGGTCTAAAGAGTTGAATTGAAGATCCATATCATATCCATATATTCATTTTACTTACAAAACAGTTTTAATATTTTAATGTAAACTATTTAAAAATTATATTCACGCTTACCGCTTCCTCAACATTCATTGATATGAAATACTAATATTTAATTGGGAAAAGTACAATTTTAGTACCTGTGGTTTCGCACTTTTTGACATATGATCCTGTACTTCAAAAACGACTAAAAAAGTCCTTACGTTAGCTTCGGAGTATCACTTTTAGTCCTCCGAACCTAAATTCGTCCCGAACCTATGGAAAATTTCTTTTTCATCCTATTTTTTTACATTTTAGTCCCAAATTCCAAATTTTTTTTCAATTATATTTATTATATCCTAAATTCGTCCCAAACCTATGGAATTCCGGAAATACCCCTTACCCGCTTCCGAATTTCACCAAATGCTCAACATCAAAGTCATAGATCTAGGTCTTACGGATCCTCTCGTTTTGGAATCGCTCGATTCGGAGTACGTATGCGAAAGTTATGATATTTCTACCGAAAGTCGACAAACTAAGCCTATCCATCCTAATACCAACCGAAATCACATGAAACTCAAAAACGCAAGGCTCAAATCACAAAACTCACAATACAAAAGTCGTAGACAAATGTGTTGCGAACCTACCCGACTTGAATTCATCTAAATCGGAGTTCACACGAAAAAGTTACACATATTCCCCCAAAAGTCGACGAATTCAATACAACGATTCGAACACCGATCGAAACAAAATAACCAAAGGTCGGACTAAGTAGTCACGACAAATACAAATTTAGCGAGGGTCGTAACACCTCGCCTCACAAGAGACGAGGAGAAGAAGAAGAGAGTGGGATATGGGAGGCCATCGGGAGAAGGAGAGGGCGGTGGTTGAGAGGTGACGTGTTAGGATTGATAGGATTAGTTTGTTGACTTTTGGTAGAAATATCATAACTTTTGCATACGTACTCCGAATCGAGCGATTCCAAAACGAGAGGATCCGTAAGACCTAGATCTACGACTTTGATATTGAGCGTTTGGTGAAATTCGGAAGCGGGTGAGGGGTATTTCTGGAATTCCATAGGTTTGGGACGAATTTAGGATATAATAAATATAATTGAAAAAAATTTGGGATTTGGGACTAAAATGTAAAAAAAAAGGACGAAAAAGAAATTTTCCATAGGTTCGGGACGAATTTAGGTTCGGAGGACTAAAAGTGATACTCCGAAGCTAACGTCAGGACTTTTTTGGTCGTTTTTGAAGTACAGGATCATATGTCAAAAAAAGTGCGAAACCACAGGTACTAAAATTGTACTTTTCCCTATTTAATTTTAAATAGAAAACTGAATAGGTGTATCTAATTTAATAACACATAAAACTCTCAAGATCCACAGAGAACATCGATATTTATATGCTAATCTATAGTATAAGTAAATCTATTAGAATAAATTCTCATTTAGGAGTTTTTGGCTAGTATTTGGTTCCTTGTCAATGTGGACCATATCATATCAAATCCATGATACCATGACTCTTTAACTTCAGAGGTCCACATACTGAGTTTACTCTGTAATAGACTCAACAGATCCTGGACCGGTACGATAAACTGTCACCCCGTAGATTTTTTTGTCACTTTGTCAGCCGTGGCGGTCCAATGGGCTCATAAAAGATAAACGGACCGAAGCCCAAGAGAAATTACATGGGTGTCCGGTGGTTTCCTTGTGGAGGAAGGTAAAAGGCATTCTGGGATTCAACAAAGGGTTTAGGTTATACCGATGCAGAGAAATTGAAGAGACTGCAAGAGCTGAGCTGTACAAATAAACAGGGTCGTTCACCTGGTGCTGGGGTAACATTTGTGGTGTTTAACTCTTTAGAAGAACTAATGACTAACTAATTGCTAAGAATGTGTTTCCTTTATTCACTGATCCGAATAATGAATTTGTAGGAATGCTAAAAGACACCCTATCGAATACCGACCGAATTTACCTAAAATTTCGTAAAAGTCCAAAATTGAAAGACCCAACCTCCAATTCTTATCTCAAATAAATTGGAAGGAATCTATTTTTATGCTCTAATCTGGTAAAGAACCAGCACCCTTCAGAAAATGGAAAGAACCAGCAGGAAGGCCTCAGCAAATGCATCATCCAGAAGCAAAATCTAATTCTACACGAAAGAAAACAATATCAATTAGCAAGAAAACCGTCACACAACTATTTTTACCTTTCTCTCTGGAGCTAATGTTCCAAATGCCTCACCCATAGCAAGTCTCTAACTAGATTCCTTGGATTAAGTGAAAAGAGACACAAGTGAATGAGCTAAGTAAACCTAATAGAATGCTTCGTCTTAAAAACACAAAAACCAAGTATAGGCTTAGAAGATAAACGCCATAAAGCCAGAAACTGAACTTGGCGTACAATTTTCACCACCCCTTTGTGGGTGATTTGAGTTTTAGTTTCATTCGTTGGTATCTCTCCAGAAAGATGGTTACTTTATACTAATACATGTGATAATTTCTTCCGCTTCTCTTTATTATATATTTTTTTTGAGTGAATCTCTTTATTATATTATTATTATTGTTATATATATAATTATGTATGAATATGAGTAAGGGTTAAGTTTTAATTATGGTGATTGTGCTAACTTGATGTTAAATGCTTGCTATTTTTGAAGGAAAAGAGTGTCAAGAGATAAGTGAGCTGAAAAATCGTCATTGTTACCAACTTGCATATCTTTGATTAATTAGCTAATGATTATGTCTAATTTTCTGAAGATATATATTATATTTGTCTATTGGCTAGTGTTTACGGGGTCTCCTAGATCTAACTTTCCATTGTTCTAATCCTTGATACTAGACCACGAATCATCTCCTTATTTATGTGGTCGTCCACCTTATTATTTTGCTCTCTTGATCATGTGAGCTATGGTTACTATATGCGTTCTTTGTCATGTGAGCTATTTATTATTGTTATGCCTTTTTCTTTAATGCAAGTTTGTTTGTTTCATTGTTTACGTTATTTTATTATTTTTTTGCCTATTTCTTTAATGCAATTTTGTTTGTTTTATTGTTTATGTTTTGGTTCCTTCCAGTGTTCTGAAGAAAAAAAAAACGAACTTATTTGTTTGGTGCATCTGTATTTTAACTATGCTGTTTGTTTACAATTACTTGAATTTATATTATTCGCTATGATAATATTTGGGTGCAGGATGGTCTCGAGGAAGGAAGCCCTCCCCTTCGCTCTCCTCCCATTGCCCCCATGTATGCTTTAATTGTAAAAATGTCCCACATTGAAATAGGTTGGTTTATAAAGTGAGTATTTATCTACTCCAATTTAAGATTTTGGATAAGATATGGATATTTTTATACTAATTTTTTCTCATTTTCCATCTCATGTCATTAAACCTCTTCCATTTCCTTTTATAGATGAAATGCACGAGATGTATTAATTACCACGACCTGGTCAACTATTTACGGAGAAGGCCTTACGACCAAAGAAGCATAACGTGCAATATCATTGGTAGCAGATTCAATGGCAAAAAATATGAAGTCAGTTAGATCATTCACAATTTTAATTTTAATTCATAATTTATTCTTTATGTTAATACATTTTCTTTCTCATTACAAGAACATTTAGATCAGTTACAAAAAGAGCCTAAGGAGTAATTTAGAGAGGCAATGACGAAAATAAATGAAAATATTATATATGTTGAAAGTCTTGTCTAACCTATTGAAAAAAAAAGTGCTTGTTGTTCAATATGATAACCTATTGACTAAGGAGGATTAAGTCACACTATTGCATCCAATGAACCCGTTTAGACTTCTGACCAAACCTGATAAATATCTGGACATACTTCTAATTTTTTATATATATTATTTGGTATTCGAATATAGTAACGTATTCACTCATAAACTAAACTTTAACATTCAACCCCAACTAGCCAAGCCATAAAACGCTCAGTTCACTCATAAACTAATACTACAACATTTCACCAAAAAAAAACTAATACTACAACATTTCACCAAAAAAAACTAATACTACAACAACAAAATAGACACAGTACACAAAATACATATTGGCTGACACTAGACACACAACATGAAAACACCATCCCAGGAAGCCATGGTCACCCGTCCACAACTTCCTATCAGACAACATAAATAAACTATTTTAACTTCAACACAACTACCTTTTTCGAGTTCTTAAAGTATTTGATCAGTGAACAGATATTAATAGAGTAATAACGCCCGATCACACACATGTACCTTGTCTGACCCAGCATCGCCACCATCAACGACGTCAGTATCCCGAAGCTGGCCCCATTCTGATCACCTGCGTTGCCCATGTTTACCCGAATGCTGTCGAGAACGATACTTCCATATCAATCTGATACAAACATCATTCTTGCCAGACCAACATGTCTCGAATCTGAATAACTATTCCGTTTACTAAAAATTGAAATAAAATTACTTACCATGTCATAAGGGAGGAGCATTGACATGGAAGCAGCCATGATCATGACAGACATGGACACTCCCGATGGGTATGTCCTGGACCGGGTCGCGAGCCTCCTCAGCTATGGTTGAGACAACATCATACCCTATGTAGCTCATGTACACCATTGCCGCCCCATTGAAGTTGAAGAATTGAGGATATCTTTGGCCGCAAAGGAGTCCATACTCCCTTGACACTTAGAAAAATATATCATAAGAAACATGGAGCTAAAAAATTAAGTAATCTCATTTCCAATTTATTTTGGATTTAAATAATTTTTGTTCTTATTGCATCAACATATATGACAATGGAGTAAACAATTATAGAACGCACTTGACGGGGAACTAATTTAACAATATGTGACAACAATTTTAAATTATGAAAATGAAATCAAGACAATTTCGAATTATGGCTAAAAAAAATTCAGTTCCTGAATAATATATGATATTTAAAAAAAATTGGAGTTAACCAATCAATAAAAGAATATATTAAAATGTATTTATATTTTAGTTTTTAAAGTAAAAAAGACTTAAAAATAATGAAAAATTGGTTTTAGACTTTTAGTCTCTCTTTTGATTTTAGTTTGTAATAAATATGTTACTTTTTCTTTGAAACAACAAAGCAACGTGACAATTTTCATAATAAAGTATAACGATGAAGATGAGATAATATTTTACAACAAGATTTAATTCGTACATTTACACAATTGTTTGGGAATTACTTAATTATAATAAATAAATTTTAATATATATTATTTATTATAATTAATTAATAGATTATATTCTATTTCTTGAAATTATCAACTTATCATTTAACCATGATCAACAAACACATTTGAAGTAGTATATGATTTTGTTCAAATGATAAAAACTTAATTTATATTCACGATGCCAGTCACTAAGATTCACGAGTCATCAATATGATATTTGTATATTTTGCAAAATGAAAATATGTTATATATTGATGTCTATTTTATATTAATGTCCAACAAAAAATAAAGCATCGGCTAAAACAAAAATTTTCCGTTTTATATCACTGAAATAAAAAAAATCATAACATTTCTCATTATTTTTATTAAAAAAAATAACAGATTTGTATTTTAAGAAAATTAAAATGCAACAACTATGTTTCATTGATGAATTTGCTTAATAACATTGTTTAGGAAATATTTTTTTAACTATGACTCAATATTTTCTTGATTTTATTTTTATTATTGAATATCCTACAAACATATCATTAAATTATTTCATCACTACATTTGGTATGAAAGGATTATCATACAAATTTTCATTTTAAGTTGATTAATTTGGATAACTAACTGCATATGACGAATTATTATAGCCAACAAATTGAGACTGATCCTCATTTTGTTCTAGCTGAATCCCAAATTACCAAAGGTTTTCTAATTTTACCTTACTCGTACAATTGTTGTCTTTTCATAGATGATATATCTCTTTATTTCTGCGTGTTCTTTTATTTTATTCTTTTTTCATAGATGGTGAAAACTGAATTTATATTTATTCAACGCAATAAGTGTCAATTAACAAACTCGTGGATCACCAGATATGGTGCGAGCAGAAGAGCGATGCAAATAAGGCCAAGTTGCAGAGTGATGGTCATCGCCAGCCAGAAATCATAATGGCCCTAGCATTGGTGCGCCTATGGATGCCCGACTAAAGGTAATAATGTTATATTTGATTTTTTTACTAATAAATTAATTTTTTTTATTTAATTTTGTTGATATGCAATAGAATCATATGATCATAATATAATATCTTAGTACATATAGTTGCTGAGTTAATGATAATTTTGCTGGATTAATGATGATTTTGGATTTTAATTAAATTTTGTTGTTATTGCAAAATATATGATATATGGTAAAATATTAATTGTGAAAATGAAATCAAGATAATTTTGAATTATGGCTAAAGAGAATCTATTTCCTAAATAATATATGATATTTAAAAAAAATGGAGCAACCAATCAATAAAAGAATATATTCAAATCTATTTATATTTTAGTTTTTAGATATATAAAAAATTGAGAAAAGAACGAAAATTTGGTTTTAGTCTATCTTTATTTAGTTTGTGATATAAATATTTTACATTTTGTTTTATACAAAAAGTAATGCGACAATTTTCAAAGTAAAGTATAACGATGAAGATGAGATAATATTTTACAACAAAATTTAAATATTATATTTACACAATTGTTTGGGGAGGGTACTTAATTATTATAGATAAAGTTTAATATATACAATTTATTACAATTAATTAATTTATGATATTTTATTTCTAATAGATTATCAACTTGTCATTTCAACCATCTGAAGTAGTATATAATTTTTCTCAAATGAAAAAAACTTAATTTATATACATGATGTCTGAATTGTGGGTCACTAATATTCACGAGCCATCCATATCCTATTTGTATGTTTTGTTAAATGAAAATATATTATGTATTGATTTCTATTTTATATTAATATCCAACAAAAAAAATAAATCATCAAATAAAACCAATTTTTCTATTTTATATCATTGAAATAAAACAAATCATGGCATTTCTCATTATTTTATGTTTTAAAAAAACATAACAATTTTGTATTTTAAGAAAATTAAAATTTAAGTAAGATGTTTCATTGGTGAAATTGTTTGACATATATTGTTTAGGAAATATTTTTTTTAACTATGACTCAATATTGTATTGATTTTATTTTCATTATTGAATATCCTACTCACATATCATTAAATTAGCTTATCGATACACTTGGTATGAAAGGATTACCATAAAAAAATAGTTTGAAATTGATTAATTTGAACAACTAACTAGCGAATTAGTAGAACGAACAAAATTGAGACCGATTAGATACACTGCATCTTTTGAAAATTTTATCCTAACATAACTCATATTTCGTTATTCGATATTTTTACTTTAGATTTTTTATTTTAAATTACTTTATATTTGGTCCACTATGTCAACTAATACAACTTTTTTTTTTGAGGGTCAACTAATACAACTTAGAATCAGTAAAATGTGACAAAATTTTCCATGAACTTTTATTATTTAAGTAGGCGAGTCCAATATTAATCGAAGAGGAAATTGCTGTTTAGCAAATTACAATATCGACAAGAAGATGAGCGATTTTTTAGCAATAGAACCCGCGTTCTTCGTGACCTACAAATCCACGCATTTCAAACGTGACTTGCACATCGAATTCTCTAAAAAAAATTCACCGATAACATATGAATTCTTTTTTTTTTTGCCCTTTTAGTTCATGTTGAATGATTGTGCAATAAACCTAACCCAAAACAACTTCAAAACCAAATGAGAACCCATGTAGCAATTTTTTTCATGCCTATTTATTCAATATCAGATAATTAATCTAGATTTGGATCAATTAAATTAAACTAATATCATCAATGAGAGTTGATAACTAGTAATGAATTAATTAAGAATGTCTACAATTAAAATTTTATAAATATGTCATTAGAAAAAATGAATCTTGAAATCGGATTCGAGGATGTTCGACTAAAAAATATTATTTAACTTTCATCAACTTTTGACGCAATTTTATTCTCGGGTTCGATTTCTCTTGCTTAATTAGAATAATCCAATGTTATTAATCTACGAGTTTAAGTTTTTTGTTTTTTTTTTATGCTCAAATTAGTTGAAATATTGTTTGATGACATTGTCTTGGCTTTTTTGGGACTAATTCGTGCCCTTATTAATATTTGCAATGCCCTCTTAGTTTTTGAACGTCTCGATAATGAAATCAAAGAATGTTCCTAAATTATTTCCATATAATTTTACGAAATCTTAATTTAGTACCCAGTAGTTTAGCTTTATGCCCCCTAAGTATATTGAGGTCTTGATAATGAAATCTAATAACCTTGTAAAATAAATTATGTATAGTGGAGTCCAATGAATTTTTCAAAGTTAGTCGGCCGTCAAAGGAAGAAGTCGTGGTACTCGCAGTTAAACACTTCCCCCGATCCATACGACGCCTGTGTCGTTAAGGCCGCGAACTAGGGAGTGAATATCTAACGAATTAAATAAACGTACGTAGGAGAAACAATAAGAATACATCATTCACAAAAATGTAAAAGAATAATAAGGATGTATCATGTACCTAGGTCGAAAATAATACTTCTCCTCGTAAACGAAAAGGAAAAAAAATATGACGTATTTCAGATATGAGTAGAAATAACGTGTCTAGTCTTAGGAAGCCTGACTTTTATTTAATTTAAAGAATGGTCTTCTCCTTCCGGCGAATATTATCTCTCTACAACGATGATCACACGTATACTTTGGCCAACAAACTCCCCCGCATTTATTTGTTTATTAGACCAATAATTTGACTATAATCGACACGTAAGTTCTAAACAATGTTCTTAATCAATCCCTAATATCACGGTTTCGTTTGTTTTTCTTCGAAGAACGGAAGAAGTCTCCCCATAACTTTATTGAAATCCACGGTGCCCTTCTAGAAGGAAGAAAATACTTTAATCACCACGAACCTCCAAATCTTAGGCCGGATTACAATTCCAAGTCTATAAAAAAAAGTCAATATAGTAATCAGGTCTGAACGAGAAATTAACAACGGTCAAAGACGAGTAATTAGAAATGATCGAAGTAAAACTCACGCTGGTGGACTTATTACCAAAGTTTGATGTTTGGTCGGGTTGGAATCAAGTTGTCCTTCGTCGGACTTGTAACGAATTAGCGTTGGCCTGACTTGCATCAAAGTTGGCAAAACTTGTAACAAAATGGTTTCAAGAAAGAAAAACACTTATATCAAGGGAGCTCGAATTTTGACCGAGTTCATAAGAAATTTTCAAAATGCTGTGGTAATGGCACATGTGATACATTCCAATTGTTTTCGGTTAGGTTTTGTTCCCGCAATACGTTGTTAGATATAATTCGAGTACAAAATGAAAGGTTTCTAATAAAATAACGTCTCTATAACGCAAACCGGCAAAGTAGACACGTAAGAACTTCCCTAAGTAGGTAATCTATTTGACTATTTCAACGTTATAACGCGTTAATTTTTTCACCTAAATTCAGATCAGTTTATCTCTCAAAACCTTTTTTTTTATTTACAAACGGTAGGCCCAGCTGGGACGACGACTCCACACCTCTACGTTGAAAAGTTGTAATTAAACTGATAAAAAATCGAATTTAAATAAAATGTGCACACATAAACCATAATAATAACCAAAAAATTTGTAGATCAACAACACAAAATATAATAAATATGAGAAAATCCAATTTCAAATGCTAACATTTTTCAATGTAATTTTTTTTATCTTTTCGAAAGATAAAATAATAAATCCATAATAATATAAAAAAGAGAGTGGCCGACATAATACAAAGACAAACCCCCGCGCTTCCGTTGTCATCTTCTCCTTCCTTCGTCTTCTTCCCCACTCAATACATAAACCAAAAACTACAAAGAAGAAGCCATAACCGCTCATTATTCCGCTCTATCAAATCCCCGTCCCTAATCAGAAATCCACCGGGCGGAGGTACTCCGGTGCGGCCGATACCAGCGATCATGGCGATCCTACGGCTGGAGCTGGCAATAGCGGTGGCGGTGCTGGTTTGGGGAGGTTCGGTGTGCGAGGGGGTGGGGACGTTCGGGTTTGACATCCACCACCGGTACTCCGATCGGGTGACGGGGGTTCTGGCGGTGGACGGCCTCCCGGAGAAGGGAAGTCTCCCCTACTACGCCGCCATGGCTCACCGCGACCGCGTCTTCCGCCACCACCGCCGCGGTCTCCTCTCATCGTCGGCGCCTCTTACTTTCTCCGCCGGCAACGAGACCGACCTGCTTAGCTCCCTTGGATTGTGAGTTGTCTCTTTTGGCTTTCCAATTTCCATCTTTCTGGACTTTGTTATTATTAAAAAAAATGGAAAACGGAAAATAGGAAAAGTCAAACGTTAGGCCCCGCCGTCTCCGGAAACTTTTATTTGACCAACGAAGATTTCAGCGATTAAGTTTGGATGGCAGAGATTCATTTTTATTTGTCAATAGATTAATTCTCGTAGAAATGAAAAAAAAATATTGTCTAATATGGAAACTAACACCCAAAATTGTCTAAAGTTTTGAAGTTTATAATTCGTCTGAATTTTTAGAACTGCAAAAAATTAGTATTTCACTTTAATATTTACAAAACTGATCAGTTTAAGTTGAACTTGAAATGTAATTGTGAAACTAAATTAAAAAAAATTACCGATTAATGTGTGTGTGCTTGGTATTTGAAGCTTAATTCTCTTAGCTTATCTCGTGTTTCTCCTTCTGTTAGAGAACTCGTGTCTTGTTTTCTTTCCCATCTGTTTGTTGTCCTGCTTTTGCTTTTTGGCCTTTTTCTCTTTTCAGGTGATAATTATTATTCTTAGTGGTTGGTTTTTGTGCTTTGCTGCGTAACAAATTTTTTAGACAAACCGAAGAATAAAAGTCTATTAAATAAATCCATTCGTCACTACCTGTGCTTTTCCAGCCATTGATTTTATTTATTTTAATTTGGCACTTATTTCCACAATAAAATTAACGAACATACGATTTTGAGTGGCCATCCCGTCAGAATTATTTATTTATGTGTAAATTTCGACTTCGTCGAGCTTTTAGAAACAAATGGGAAATATAGGTTGTAGTGCTATTATGTGCGGTTCTAGGACGAGCCGGATATGAAAATTAAGTTATTAGAAATTTGACGAGAGGAAGTGGAAGGTCGTTGTCGTTGGGTAAAAGTCTAGTAATCGTGTGGACCAAACCAAACGTAGGGTACAATAATAAATGGAAATTAAGTGTATATACCAAGTATCCAAATTAAGAGTTGGGACGGTTTGGGAAACGAATGTATGGAGCAGGTTGAGAGTTTCGGAATATGGACTTTCTGGATTGTTTGTGCTAAGAACCACATTTCTTTTACTGAGGAGAGTCGATCCGAACGATAAGACACTTGAATGTTCGAACTCAGTTGTGTTGTTTTCTTGTGAATGCAGCCTGCATTATGCCAATGTCTCGGTCGGATCACCGGAGCTGTCATTCCTCGTGGCACTAGACACCGGCAGTGACCTCTTCTGGTTACCATGCGACTGCACCAGCTGTGTGCGAGGGTTGAAGACTTCTTCTGGAGAGGTGGGTTCCCGTTGTAGATTTCTTCCTTGATACTTATGGTGTTAAAATATATTCTGGTATTGAACTCATTTTGTTCTCGTTGATGCAGAGCATTACGCTGAACATCTACAGCCCGAATGCGTCAAAGACAAGCGATAATGTACTATGTAGCAGCAGCTCGTGCTCTCTGCAAAGCCAATGCTCTTCCAGTAGTAGTGAATGCCCGTACCTAGTCCAGTATCTGTCCGATAATACTTCCTCGTCTGGGGTCCTTGTGGATGACAACTTGCATTTGATTACTGATAATACTGCAATGAAGGATATCGATGCCAAGATCACCTTAGGGTGAGTACAAGCTCCTTCGTTTAGTTTGCAATGCGACTTTGATGTAGCTTCTTTCCAAAATCACGCAGTTGCTGGACTAGATTCTGCTTGTTTCGTTGCCATTCTGATTGATGTGATTTATTCATCTGCAGATGTGGTCAAATTCAGTCCGGTTCATTCTTGGATGGTGCCGCCCCCAATGGCTTATTTGGTCTTGGGATGAGTAACATATCTGTCCCCAGTACCTTGGCAAGACAAGGCTTAGTCTCCAATTCCTTCTCAATGTGCTTTGGAGCCGATGGAACCGGAAGAATCAGTTTCGGAGATAAAGGAGACTCGGATCAAGGAGTGACCCCATTCAATCTGAGACAACCACAGTAAGTGACTTTGAAGCTGCACTTTTGAAGTCAATTTTTTGGGGATGTCTCACTCATCCTATGTGGCAACTTCTTGTTCTGCAGTCCAACTTACAACATCAGTGCCACTCAAATAAACGTTGGTGATAACAACACGGACCTCGAGTTCTACGCAATTTTTGACTCCGGTACTTCATTCACATACCTCAACGATCCTGCTTATTCATTGATCACCCAAAATGTAAGCAGCTTCAACTTTCAGCTAGATTAACTCTCGTTACTCGAATATTACATTGATCCGGAGTTGTAATCACCTGTTCTGTTTGCAGTTTGATACCCTGGCCAAGAACACTCGATATACCGGTACCAGCAGTGATATCCCATTCGAGTATTGTTATGATATACCGTGAGTAACACCTTCTCGAGAACTCATCTTTATTCTTATGCTTTAGTGTCTTCCATGCTCAAATTCTGTTGTGGATGCAGATCAAGCCAATCAGAACTGGAGATTCCGACGTTGGAGTTGACAATGAAAGGCGGAGACGTCTTTAACGTAACTGATCCGATATTGATTGTCCAACTAACGGTAAAACTTCATCCCTGACCATTTTCTTTTCTGTCATTCCAGCTCCCTGACTTCTTCTAACCTCTCTTCTGGGACTGCAGAAAAGTTACATCTATTGCCTGGGCGTATTGAAGAGTGACGATGTTAACATCATTGGACGTGAGTATATCGCTAAGAAATGAGTTACTTATCTTGTTCCTTACCTTTCATTCACATTCATCATCCGAGTCTCTCTGTGGCTCTGTGCAGAAAACTTCATGACGGGTTACCGCATTATCTTTGATCGGGAGAGGGAGATCTTGGGTTGGAAGGCATCAGATTGTAAGTATTCGTTTCCCGTTCTCATTACCCTGGAATTAACAGGGCTTATCAATCTTTCACAACTGCAAATGTGATACTTGTTTCATCTACATAACCATTCCAGGTTATGGCGATGTGCAAACCAGCAGCCTCCCGATAAGCCCTTCGTCCGCGGTGTCCCCGGCTACCACCGATAAACCGGAGGCCACCACCGGCGGTAACAACACTACTCACAGTACAGGGGCAAGCGCTCCTTCTGATGCTAGCAGCTTTTCGCCCAACTCGAAACCCATAACCTTCCCGCTGTTGCTGCTAGTTCTACTTCCATTCTTTGCCATTATTGTATGATCGTCTATTATCCGGGATCTTTTACCTGTTCTTCATGAGCTTTTCTATTTTAACCCATACGAGATCACACACCCATAGCCGTTTTCTTGAGGTATAGATAGATATACATGAAATAGGGAAGATCATAGCATTCTTAGTTTGTTTACCAGGTGTTGTAAATATGTCTTGTTGTGATAAATTGGATATTTATTACTATAGTTTATCACATCCTTGTTTACGAAATTGTCCATCGCCTATATAATTTAGATGCTAACTAGATAAAATATTTGCCTCTTGATAAGATAAAACATGTTTCCAAATCACGAATGTCATTTGGTTACTAACTAGGTAAAAACATTTCTCACCTGGTTAGATAAAAACTAGTAATTAAGTGGGATTTCACCTTTTCCGAAATTGCCTATCGCCAGAGGACAAGTTTTTCTACGACCCACTGTTGTGAAAATTTTCTATCATCGGAATGAAAATAACTAGAGACCAGCTGAATAATATATTAATAGTGTCGCACTGCGACCTCAAATTGGTCATTACTCAGATTAAAGTATCATCCCAATAGAAATGCAGTTCATATCCAAAAGAAATAATACATAATATGGGAGGTAAAGAATCGAACGACAACTCCCCTTTGTAGTTTTAGTCCTGTACCTCCGCCAAAATTGCGTGCGCATAGCTATGACCAAAGAATTGTCGATGTAGCTGCCTAATTTTTGGCCTTCTTGTTCTTCTTCTCTTTGTTGGTCTTGGTCTTT
This sequence comes from Hypericum perforatum, assembly GCA_012979155.1. Taxonomy (NCBI): domain Eukaryota; kingdom Viridiplantae; phylum Streptophyta; class Magnoliopsida; order Malpighiales; family Hypericaceae; genus Hypericum; species Hypericum perforatum. The sequence continues at coordinate 165,959 of SOPF01028399.1, read as the reverse complement.
CTCTGTGTTTGGCCATAGCTCGGATCGGGACACTCCAGTTTCTCGGAAATTCCAGGCAGCGTGACCTTTTTCTTCTTGGACAACTGATCTTTGGATGACAGCTTAACCTGCTGCGAGTTCCTCTTGATTGACTTCACCAATGACGCTAACTCATGCTTCTCTCCTCTTAAAGGAACGATATCCGAGTCCTTTTGATGATGCACCTCCGTATCAGGGTGACCAGACAATAACACATCTCTCGTCAGCTGGTGGGGAGGCTCTTCCTCATGTAATTCTTTCAGGCCTTCCTTCCGGTGCTTCTGTGACATCTGCCTAACAAAAGGTGCACTCCTGCAACCCCCAAAGTCAATGTTCAGTCCAAGAAACATGGATTATGTAGCAAAACGAATGAAAACTATAACGCCAATAACTAGACGACATACAACACCGTACCTTTTGTACTGAGGATCTGTGGGATCCAAAGCAAAGAGCGGTGACGTAAAGAGCTTAGAGAACCGTTGATCATTTAAACTGACCGATGGTATCTTGTCATCATCCATAACTACTTTTCCTTTCTTACCCTTCATCTTCTTTGGTTTCAAATTATACCCTTTTAAACCATTATCATTGTCTACAAGTAGCTCAAGCTCTGCTGTGGTTGCTTCTGCCTCCTCATGTATATCTGCAGAAGACTTCCCTTTTTTACCACCCTTACGGCGAGCATCGATCTTGGAAACATTTTCTGAAGACGGTTCATCAACAAAGAAGTCATCTTCTGCTTCTTCCTTTCCTGCATATCCATCGCTGCTATAATCATCAGGCGAGTCCTGGGATTTTTTATTGCGGGAATTCTTCTCACGTCTTTTCCTCTGTTGTTCATCCCATACTGATTCAGATTCCTTATTCCTCTTCTCCAGGATGCGTTTGCTCACATTTTCCAACCCAGTGTGAAAAGTAACCTCCATATCCTGGAATTTATCCTCGTCTTCTTCATCAGAGCCATCACCCGGCTGAATCAAAGCTAGATACTTGTTTTTCTTTTTCTCCAACTTACTTTTCTTTTCCTCCAATTTATCCTCTGCACTATCATCACTGTCTTCATCGTCAGAGTCATTATCATCAGCCAGATATTCTTTCATATCCAACTCCGCCAGCTTCATAAAAATATCCAATGCTACAAAATCAGTTCAGTACACAAACGGAAGTATACATAATATCAAGGAAAACCCTTTTCTGTTTAGTCTGGTACTGATCGAAATCAAATACTTTGGTAACTGTTGGATGCCAACAAATTCACTCAAAAAGCCCAAGTTTAAACTTTACCTTCATAACAAAGCAAACTCTGGCTTAAGATTCATTGATATGTGTGAAAGGAGAGGACAAAAGGCCTAGATACCAATAAATATGAGAAGAGAAGATGCATCGCTTCCACACGTCACATTCTAAAAAAGACCAAGTCACACAAATGATAGAATTTGACAAGACAAAGCAAATTATTGAAACAAGGCTTTATAGGAAGACGAAGAGGACATTTTAAGTTGAATGTTCCTGAAGACGGTTGTCTCCGTATGAAGAAGAGTGTATGATTGGAAAGATATACCTCTATCTGATTTTGCCTTTCTAATAGAGGAAGAATGTTGGTACTGGAAAAAAAATCTTCTTTTTACAAAAAAAATGTTTGGGTCTTCTACATGTACATGGGCACCTCAGTTCCTTTTACTTCAATTGTTTATCTATCAAAATACGCGGAAGCAGGGGATACCAGAGTACACTTCACATTTGAGTGACATAAGAACAGTTCAGTCATGAGCACTTAGATTACAGTCGAGCAGAGCTACCTCATCACCATTAAGATGCCGTCTGAATGTCTTAGTCCGACGTGGATCATCTTCATCCCAAGAAATATCGATATTGGTATGCTGTAGAGCTTTGGTATTAAAATCCAGTCCCTCGTACTTTGCAGGTGCCTGAGCAAATCAAAGGTTTACTTCTCTAGGAAAACAAAACAACTTTTCTTCTAAAACAATTAGAATCACAGGCTCCTTCTATTAGAAAAAATAATACCTCTATGGCAACATCGCGTGGTGGATGCTTAAATTCCATGGAGTCAGGGATGAATCTCAAATCAAGCACATTTGACGTTCGCTCCAACTCGGTTCCATCACAGGCCTTGTAAATATGATCAGCAGTTGAAACTGAATCGCACTCTACAACAGCATAGTAATACCTGTATACAACTAGGGTTAATCACTCAGGCATCAGTATCAAAGAGTCATTTCTAACAAGGTGGATTGAGCAGCTGCAACAGTCTTTTCCTTGAATGATGTTTGGAGAAAAGGGGATAAATTATTACAGGACACCAAACACTAAGCAGAACACTGGAGATGGAAAAGCACCAATAGATACTGATGTAGTATGTTGGGAGCACCGAATTTTACTTTAAGAAAGAACCAGTTAGATGAATTACCGAAGCTTGCTCTTCTCGTACTCCCGCACCTTCTCATGGTCAATCTCGTCATTGCCGTCATCATCAGAATCTTCACTATTCTTCTCATTTTCATCGTCAAATAATCCTACAGGACCACGAACCTCTTCCTCTTTCATTCGTTGAAGACCAAACTCAGACGGATAGACGGAAACAGACACGATATCCCCACCCTTTGGAAGGCAAGACCTCAACGACATATACAAGTCAACAGCCTACAGATCATTATCAGGCAAAAAGTTTCCAGGTCAGGATCAAACAAAACCCTATAAATCCCGAACCAAGCTTGTGGGACGCGAACTGCCAAAACCTACCTGAACATGCCTCCAGTCCATATTAACCACAGCCAGCCGCCGCGTACTTTCTTCCACGAGAGGCACATCCTCTACCTGCCATTCAGACAAGCAACACGATGATCCAAAGAACTCCGTCCACACAACTAATAACGAGCTTCTACGAGATATGTACCTCGATTTCTGGTACATCTTCATCGAAGACCAAAGCCATGTCGTCATCGGTACTCGACTCGCTCTCGCTGGCTGTTCCTTCTCCCGATTCATCTCGCTCCTCCTCCTCCTCCGACGAATCCTCGCTTTCACTCTCTTCGGATTTCTGGTAGTAACGTTTCAGATCGGCGTTTTCGTTCTTCCGCTCCGTCTTCTTCCCGCGCTTGTCCAGAGACGCCTTAGAGGAGAATTCCTTATTGGTGAACATCTTATCGAAGCGGGAGTCGATCTTCACTTTCGATTGCTTCTTCCGTACCGTCTGGAAGCGCGGGTCCGACTTGGCCCTAGCGAATCGCGGGTCGGCGATGACGTTCTGGTTCCCATTCTCGACGGCGTCGTTTACGTACTTGTTTGGCTTACTTTTGCTTTTGGTTCCGGCGGTTTTCTTCTCCTTCCCCATGGCTGCGCGGCGGAGGTTCTGATTTTTAGGGTTTAACGGCGTCGGAGTAAGCTTTTATCTGTTCTTTGTTCTGATTTTAGGGTTTAGTCGCTTGTTCTTCTTTCTACTTTATTGTGTTTACTCATTTAAAAAACAATTATGCATTCATATGATTTTTTAGTGAGAATGTATATTTAGTCTCTTAAGTTTACTATTCTAAATTCAAGTTGAATAATATTTTTTAAATATGAAAAAAAAATCAATAAACACATGTACTTTAAAATGACTTGAATATGATATATTGTTAAATTAGAACAAACTCAGTCACAAATTGATCTAATAAATTTTTGGTTGATTTATTCATATACTAATCAAGTGTCGTTGCATACATTTCCTCACATATGACAACGAATGAGCAGCGGTGACAAATATAAGAATTCTAAAAAAAAACAAAACGAAGATTCGATTACATATTGCAGCTATTAGTCTTCATTAGGTACCTGTGATAGTAAACTGAATGAGCAACTAAACAAGGATAAGATAAGGTATACATTCAAGCGTGGATTGCAAACGTTTACGATATTATTTAGGGAAAATTACCCTCAGGCCCCTCGGGTTTGCGAAAATTCGTGTTTTAGCCCTCCTATTTTTTTATTATCATTCAACCCTTGAATCTTGTCAAAAGTGTATAATTTAGCCCCTGTCGCCGGAATCCTGCGATTTCTCCGGCGAAATGGCACCTAAGATTACTAAAATACCCTTTTCCTTTAAAAAGTAAAACAATAAATTGAAACACAATCGTAATTCGTATTGAGCTGAAATTTTTCATGAAGCATCTTAAAAATATACAAGATTTACGTAAAATATTTCAGAAATTTTTGAGGTACAAAAGTATTTTTTTTTATTTTCCAACGTGCCAAAATTTTGTAAAATCATGTAAAATAGAAAATTTGTTTAATTGGGCTGAAACTTGTCCCATGTGTCTTTTAGCATATTTAATGAATTTAGGACCTAAAACGCAAAGATACTTTCTTCTTCCGACCAACTTGTAATTTATAAGGCTCTGTGCATCGCTCCTTCCTGCCGTTCTCGATGTGGGATACCGAGGCAAATCAATTAATTAAGAAGCCGAACCTGGGCTTTAATTTCAGTAGAGGAGCCATGCAATGGAACCCTTAAGAGGCACAACAGCGCACGGGCCACGGTTACAAAGTACAATTCTTTTCGGTAAGCGAATATTATGTTGATTACTACAATATAATATCATATAATATAATATGACACCAATAAATTTGGAAGAGAAAATAATCTTGAATAATTAAATAGATCAACAAAATAGTATGACTATGCGTACTATTCTTGCGAATTTCCTAGAATTGTCCGTCAAAAATGAAAAGTTAAATTATAATTACGATCCGATCAAATAAGAGTAGTTTGGATTCATAAAGCATCAAACATAATACAATATTTTTCTTAAAAAAATTAATAAAACATAACTTAAAAGTATTTTGAACCTTTGAAATGTACCATTAACAAAAAAATTGTTATACAATTCTAAGATTTCTATAAGTTTTACAAACTAGACTCAAGATTACTCAATTCAACGATTATAATATGATAATAATAGATTTTTTAATTAGAATTATAGTACTAGATAAATTAGTACAAATTAAGACTTATATGAATAAGAAAGCTGACAAAGGATAGGCCACGCGCATAATTAACATTCTACACCATCCCTAATCCAGTGACACGTAACCCCCCCACCTCCACCATCATCCTTCGATGACCTTCTTCAACCTCTCCCTCTTGGACTTCTTTGTATTCTCTTCTGGAACCGAAACGACACCACTTCCCCATCTTCCTCTCTCCGGGGGCCCACCATGGCTATTCCTCACTACTTGCTCGCCGTCCCATCCGAGACCTTGAAGACGCCTTCTTCTATCTTCCCTTCTAACCCTTCTCCTCCCTTGCCACTACCCAGACCTTCTCTCTGCCTTCCCCGTTGCAAGCCCTTCACTTTCCCTTTACTCCGGAAGACGGGACACAGAGGTAACAAACTGGGTCCCACCACCTTCCCTGGCGGTGGTCAAATTTTGAGCTTTATTACTGTTTGGAGATTTTGTGCTTTTTACAGTCACTGGTTGTTTATTTGTTTTTTTTTTAACAGTTGAAGCTAATCCGGAAGGAGCAGAAGCCAGCGTGGCAGCTGACGCGTTCACTAGCTTCAAACACCTGCTTTTGCCTATCACTGACAATAACCCTTACCTATCCGAGGGCTCTAGACAGGTCTGACGCTTAATTCTCTCGTAAATTTAACCTCCGGTATTGTTGTATAGTGGGGACAGAGTGAATAAGAATTGGTAGTGAATTTGAAATATTTAGATTATAGAATGGCTTGTTTAAGGGGTTCATTACAGCTTGACGCAACTCCCGCTGGTTCGGGTAGAGTTTTTCGGGTTTTAGCTAATCATGTTTCTCTTGATTATTGTTTGTTGTTGATATTCTATTAGGCTGCTGCAACTACTGCTGCTCTGGCGAAGAAGTACGGGGCTGACATCACTGTTGTTGGTTCGTATGCTGGGTTACATCATTCTTGTCCCGGAGCACTCTTTAGTTTGCTTCATTGGCAAATGATAGCGTGTTTTCTCCTCCTGCAGTGATTGACGAAAGGCAGAAGGAATCCGTGACTGGACTCGAAACTCTCATGTCTAGCATTCGCTGGCATCTTGCTGAAGGTACGTGGCCTTTTGATGGATGAGAGTAGCAGCTGCTTGCTCAGCGTGTATCTTCATCTCACTTGTGCTACCACCGCAATTCTTATTCAACGAGAATATTGGAACAGGTGGCTTCCAGGAGTTCAAGCTGTTGGAGAGACTAGGTGAAGGGAGCAAACCCACAGCCATCATTGGTGAAGTTGCAGATGACATGAACCTGGATTTGGTCGTTATAAGCATGGATGCAATCCACTCGAAGCATGTTGATGCGAACCTACTGGCAGAGTTCATACCCTGCCCCGTCTTACTTTTGCCATTGTAAGTCGTTGGCGTTCTTGTTTCTCCGGTTTGCTTCTTGCTTGACGAAGCTAAATTTACTTCTCGCTCATCAAACTTTTGGTACATATTTTGTGAGTTGTTGCTCATCCGAACCAAAAAACTGATGTGTTTCTCGGTATGATGCTAACAGTCTTTCGACTCTAGTTATGCTACTGAATTGTATGATCTTAGGGCCACCAGGAGAACTAGCAGTACTACCTCTCGCTTCTGGTTTTGTTAATAACAATATTAAATATGTAAGAAAGATTTGTAGGGTTCCCTAGTAAATTATCCTTTACCTACCTACCGGCTCTATCCTTCCTCTGTGTCTGCTTCTGTTTTAGAAGGTTGTCTCTGAAGACAAGTTAAAAAAAGTTTGTGCCATAATTACTCTTTTTTTCTTGCCTGAACAAGCTTTGGAAAAACAATTTGTTATTTTCTTCACTTCGCATTGATCTTTATTTTGCTTTCGCATAAAATTCAAGAAAACTTTCTATCCTTTGAATACAATGTATATTTTGCTGGTTACCATACTAAAGAATATGTGTAAGTTACAAACCTCTCTCCATCTTTCAAGTTATCTTGACCATCGACCCAGAAAAGATGAGAGCAAGCATAGTCGTGAGCTCGATACTGATCGGGCTTCTTGAAAAGTTTAGCTGAATAATGCTCAAAGCAAAGTACATTCAGAATCAATATGGGTATAGATAGCAAGCAGTACATTATACAAGGCAAACAAACTATGTGAAAGTAAAAAAAAAACCAGTGGCCTTGTGTGTCAATTTATCATGCATCCTTTGAAGAGTTCCAATAATGAGATTAAGTGCAGTCACCTGCGCTAAGCGCAGGTACTGTTAGAAAAGGAAACTGCAAATAAATCAAAATAGATGCTGTTCACTGATAAAAGGAATAATAACTTACCGAGATCTCTTCTTCGTATAAAATGTATGCTTTGGGTAATAAATAAAAAAAAAATCATATGCAACAGTTTCCAAAATAACAACATAACCGCTTGCATCCATAAAAGAAAGCAGCATGGCCTAATTCTTCAGCCACAAAAATAAAATCTGGTACGTGATTCATATTTTCTTCGGGGTGGAACTGTCATCTCCAAATGGATATTTTCATTTTCACCAAAAAAAAAATGGATATTTTCATACTGATCCTGTAATTGTCCGACTTAACTGCCATTCCCACATAAGAAGACATGAAATAAGTGTCAAAATGAACTGGCTTCCAAAAAATGAACATCAATCGGTTAGAAGTTCTTAGTATGAAGTCTCAACATCTGAATGAGACGTGAAACAGAGTTTTGTTATCATCCTAAAAGGCGTATGAAGTCTCAACTGCCAACTTATTGTTCACAACAACCTTTGAAAAGGATATTGAAAAAAGAGAAAAAAGAAATGAGACTAACTAATATTAAAATTACATGATGTTCTGAACGTTACATCGGTTCTAATACAAACATCCAAATAATTAGAAAGTTGTTAGCAACTGACTAATATTATACACCGCATCATCCCATCTCAATTCTCGAACCGAGTGTAGGTCGACGTTGGGCTTAATCCAGGCACTTTTAATATGGTATTCTGGAATGTTGCAAAAATCACAAATGGCATGGCGTCCACCACCGTACACTCCAAGTTTGCCGGTCTTGAGAGAATATAAAAGTGGTTTATCATCGGCAACGAATCTATTAAAACATATCATGTCTTCAAAATCTGGCATTTCAAGACAATCTGTGACTAGACAAGAATTGCGACTTAAGAAAACCGCTTTATTGCCAAGTGTGTTGACTTCTTTCCATGCCATGGATGCGTCATCCAATTCATAAACCATAACCCATTTTCCCCGTCTTCCAACCAACACTAACATTAGCTTTTTGTCACTTTCGAACAAGTAGCTAATGTGTACATACTTGCAAGGACTTTGTGGTTCAACAAGAAATTTCACCACTCTATCCCTCGGATCATAAGAGCAAAGTTTACCGGAACTCACAATCCAATAGAACACACTGTTATGGAAGACAGGATTGCTGTAAGGGATAAGTTCAGAGTCACCAACATTAGCTTCCGGAATATGAACTTCTGTCCATTCCTTCTCTCCCTGACATATATGGTAGACGTCACACCATGAATCGCACTGATATATCCCAAGAACAATACAGTCCGACGAAGTTGGCAACGATGTGAAGCACAAGCAATGCATCGCAACCTCAGGCAATTTAGGAATCTCTATTTTTTCAGTTGTTAGAGGATTGAGGAAGAATATTTCCCTCCCATTAGACTTGTTGGTCACGAGTAACCAACCATATTTAGCATCTTGTATGCTCAAAACTTTGAGATTTTGTAAAACAGGCACATTATACATACCGTTACACATAAAGTGGAATACCTCATGCGATGAGAATGGCACGTGCAAGAATATTGGCCGACCCAATAACATCTTTGGAGCCCATGTGATAACTGATCGCCAACTCTTTGAAACAGTTGCTGCGCAAGCACAACTTACACAAGATAATTTTTTTGCAATTGAAATTAGCACATCGTGTGGCAGTTCAGACCAGTCTCTATCAATGAATTTGATGGCCAATTTCTCTACAACTGAATTGGTAGTGGCATCAAGAAGTTGGGACCAATCTTTTCCAATGGATTGGCTAATTGATGGTTGTTCCATCACGGATTTTTTTACCTGAACATAACACGACATTTGATAAGGAAATTTTCATAAAAAAACAACGATAAAAAATTCTTCTCAGCAATCGTTACATGCAATACAATAGATTCTACTTATGATATAAACAAGAAAAACAATTATAATGTATCCACGAGTCAGCAGGTTGATAGCAAGATAGTCTCTTTAGAAAGGGTTAGCTCTACTATTTATAGAGACAAATAACATATCATAAAGGAGACAAAAAATTTAACCACAAAAATAGAATTTGGTAATATCAAAGGCATATAAAAAACCGAATATAGATAGTTAAGTAAATACAATACTGTTATACTAACAAACCCACACAATAAGATAAATAGGATGATGATTACCTGCAGCGGAGCAATAATGTTTACTTTGCAATCAAGTTTGCACGGTGCATTCGGGGACAGAGGCAAAATCCATTCAGCCTGAACAAGATTTCTCTTCACATTTGGGCATGGCAATGAGAAAGTCAAGACTTTCTTCTTCAGGTCGAATGAATAGATACATGGATCGGATGGTTGTGTGAAATAAATTGTGTTTGCTTTGATGCCATAGTCTTCAACATGGCATGAGATACCCGAACTGAAAGATGATAAAAAGAATGCTCTGCCTCCTAGATCATCAACGGCCACAAATCTCTTCCTCTCCCCACTAATATCCACCTTGCAAATCACAAAATCATAGACATCTACGCGTAGATAACATTTCTCAATTACAAACAACTCTCCATCAGATTCCACCAAATAGTTTGTACAATTCATATGGTATTCTGAACTTTCGGGTATCTCATTGTCCATTCCCAAGTTTGTTAGGGTCAGATACGGAGGGTTTGCCCCTAGTAAGAATATCTTGCCGAACCAAGTATAGATACATATCTGACCCTTATAGCAACCAACTGCACGTATGTGATCGAAATCACCCTTGTCCTCCTCAAGCTCTAAGTCCTTTTCATTCCAAACGGTCGCACCAGGCCTGCAGAAGTAATATGTTGCCCCCCCTCGATACTTTTTAATCAGCGCAACAATACAATCTGGGTTGTTCGGATCCGAAGAGAGAACACAAAAATCATAACAACAAGGTCTTGAAAAGGGAGGTAGTTGAATTGTTGCCATGGAAATAAGATTGAACAGTTGAAAACTTCTACCATCATTTCGATCAGACAAGACCAACCAACCGTGCAAAGAGCACAATAATTTAGTATCAACCATCTCCTGTAAACATTTGTTGTGCACTTTCCGTTCAGACAATGAGTAGAAAGTATGGGAGCGGTTGCGTTTTCCATGTGAATAGAAGATCCATGGATCCAATTTGGGAGATGGGAATCGGTGGAGTGGGTATCTACTAACAGTATTCATGTAAAAGAAACCTGTAAATTGTAAGTTGCAAATCAAAATAGAGCTTAGTCACTTGAAGAAAAAGCTATTCATTGAGTGATCACCTAATGTTATACAAAATAGCCTAAAAATATAAAGACGGATTCGACATCAAGAGCTGAAACAACGTCAATTATGTACATAATTGATTGCGCAAAATTTAAGATAGTTTAAAATCAATTCAATAAGAAAAAAGAGGCCATATAAAAGAAAAGACTAACCAAGACTAACCTTGAAAATCCAAATCGAGCAGTTCTTGAGATTCTTTATCCTCTGTTTAGAGAGTTTCCTGTCTCCGGTTGCCTGATCACACGAGAATTTTTAAGTATTATGAATACATGTGCAAACAAGTTTAAAGTTGTAATTGAAATAGAACTAAGTTGCTTGACATAAAACATAAATACGTTGTTGACAGAAAACAACTACAATCAAATATCGAATTATTTCTCAAAAAATCTGGGTTAACTGAAATTAAATAAACTCAAGAAGCATTCAGATTCGCTGACATGCATATGATAATTGTAGAAGGATTTGACAGAAACAGGGTCAATTAAACACACAATTAATTCGTAAAACATCTGGAATGATTCAAATCAAACCAACAAGAAAAAAGAGACAAAGAAAATAACCGGCGTGAGAGATTTTTTCCACCGGATACAGAAGAGGGTCTGTATTTATACAGACATGATTTCCTTTTTTTTCCCTTAGGAGAGGGTTTCCTGGATAAATTAAATATGTTAATTTTTATTGTTCTTTTCAGAATTAATAATTATAAGCTTTCCTAATCGAACGAGGAGATAAATTGTAGATTATCATCGGGCTCGAAAATCCTAGGAATTAGGCCCAACCCCTTAAGATCTCTCTAATATAATAAATGCGAATTTATTCCGTAGCGGAATGTGGTTGTTGTGATGCAACCACGTTTCTTCCTCACGTTTTTTATATGGAAAAAAGACGTAAAATACTTAAATACCATAGCGAAAATATGGTATAAATAAATAAACACCATCTTTATATATTTTTTCAATTTTCTTCCTAAGATTGGATAGGGACTATATAAGTTAATTGTTTTTTTTATATAGTCCCTATCCTATCATCTCCCTAAACAATCGAAGACCCTCCGCGGCATTCCCATAGATGCAATACCCCAAAATCATTGCATTCCAGGACACCAAATTCATTGTTAGCATCCTCTTGAAAATTCTATAAGCTGCTTCCAACTTACCGCACTTACTGTACATGTCAATCAAACAAGTACGAACAATCAAATTGAAATCACTTGATGACCTCAAAAGAACCCCACGAACTGATCGCCCTTGCCTAACCCCATGAATCGCAAATATGGAAGGAATTCAATTTATAAAACTAAATGTCTTAAATCGAACAATACGAAACTATCAGAGGTGAACTGATAAGAGCCGAAGTGGAGAAGGCATAACTAAAGCAGAGGAAAATTTATTGAAGTGGAGGCAGCTAGCTAGCTGAAGGCAAAAAAAATCCATTGCCTGTAGAAAAGACAAAAAGGAAGATAGTGAAATTGAGCAAGGCGTTCCTCAAGGAAGCAGGGGGAGCGGATTTAACAAGTCTCTTCTGGAGTTCCTGGTCTGCCCACTCTCCAAACAACCCCTCAGGTGCCGAGTGACCATTTGGTCTAGTGGCATTGTTCTCACTCATGTAGGATGAAGTCCAGGGTTCGACTCCTGACATGAGCATTTCTGATGTAATAAAACAGAATTTAGAATAGGATAAAAAAAAACACCCCTCAGGTTCCCATTTCCCCCCTCTTTCTTAATTTGACAACTCGTGTATAATCGGGATTTGGTCCAAGTGACAAATGATTTTAGATTCTCCTGACTAAGATCTCGATTGTGCTCGACTTGACTTGTCGTCATTACAGTGAATATGTTAGCGGATACCAAAATTTTGTTAACTTGAAATATAATATGTGTCTGTAATTTTAATTGCTCTAATGAACCTACTCTCTCACTGTAATTTGGGTGGTTGTGGGTGTTTTTGGTGTTAATCCTAAAAGGTACTGCGGAGAGACGGATTCCCTTATCGTAACCATTGGACGACAATGGATGTTGTGATGCGTTTACGTACAATATATTAAATAAATATACAATATTTGCAACCCACTTTAACATGTTCAGTTCCAGCTCCACCTACTATATATTGGTTTAATACCTCTGAAAAATTGTTACATGGGCTTTCGTCGATACACAGCCAAATATGGGCCTAAATCTGGCCAATCGGCTAACTTATTTATCTCGGAAAGCTCGTTGTTCATTGTCGTGTTCTTTCGACGAAAAGTAAAAACAGACTAAAAAGGAGTATATGCTAACGAACCCAAAAAACTTTCTACGTTGATCAAAAAATATTTAACGCAAATCGTTAATCAAAACCGATTAACTAATACAAATTTTATCCTCGGATGATTTCAACATTTAACGATTGTGCACGACTACCGGCCAAAACAATTCCCCAAAAAGAATGCCCCAACAAGGCGAACAGCTGATTTGAAATATGGTTTGACCTTATTCTCCATTGGTACACCATGTCGGGGAATTAAATTAAGATCTCTTGCCTACCATCGAAATTTAAAATATAACACCACCAACAACAAATGTTCACTCCTAATTCACCTAATCATGAAAAGACAGCCCAAAGCCTTGCATTACAATTAGTAGTCGTCCGCTTGATATCTTCTAAGGGGAAAATGGGGATTCCATATACATACTGAGGTGGCTGAAGTTTATAGGTGACCAAGTTGTTGCTTCTTAAAATGGTGCCGTCGACGTTCGAGAAAGACCACACTTTTCCGGAAGTTGAGAGGGTACAGCCACGCATAGCTAACCCATAGAGAGAAAAACAACACAAACAAATAAAAAAGTTAGTTGTAATAATAACAACTTTTGCCAATATTACCCTTTCATAAAGGGTCAAGTAGAATGTATCTTATCCAACTTTTTTGGATTTGGTAAGTTCTCTTGTAATTATAATAAAATATTAAAATATCAACCCTTCATAAAACAAACAATGCCAAAGTTACCTTACGAATATTTCAGAAAACACCGACATTAGTTGACAGTGGAATACAGGATTTGTTGGAGCTGGATTGTTTGTATCAACCAAAAAGCACGTAGTTGGAATGGAGGCCAACGACTTACATAAAAATAGCAAAAACCAACAATGTGGGTGTCCACGATGATGAAAAAAATGAGAAGGTGGGTCCAATTAGTTTATGTCACCTGGTTTGTCTATTAATAGATGTATTTATTACGGGAAGCTAATTTGGTACCTGCTCTTGCTGCCTCCTCAGCCTTGCATTCTCTTCCATTAAATGTGCCATTTCCAGCTCTAACTCGTTCGTGTAAGCCTGTGAAATAAATAAATAAAAATTAGCAATGAACTCGTGACTCCAGCTAACAAATTACCATACGTGATTAAAAAGATTTGGAAGCTTTTGTGGAGGTTTAATGTGATTAGAACCCAGATTAACCAAATACCGTGTAATTTAAAAGTAATGAATCAAAATAATTTGAGAATAAATTTTGGTAAAATGTTATAGTTAGCAACTGAGCAAAATCTCGTTTGATGTATATAACAGATCATGTTACTGGCCGGATGACACTCAACTTTTCTCTTCTATGTGAGAAGATTTTTGGCGTTATCTTTCTCTTGAATTGTGACACTAGACTCGACTGCATTAGTTGTATAAGAAATCTCCAAGAAAATAAATCACCCATATACTTGCTTCTCAGTCAACTCAGCATCAGTTAAATATCTCTTCGGAAAAAAGTTACTTCATGTATATTAAATATGCAATTGGAATATAATAGACTGAACACTTTTCCATAATTTATCTCAATAACATATAATAAAAATTTCACATTTAATTTCAATTAAAAACAATATTTCAATGAGCCAATACATGGGTCACGTGAGAATTGAGCCCCGTTGAATATCATGTAATTACTAATTATGTCCCATAGTTTTCAAAACGGACCGGAGATAGACCGAGCTGGCCGAGCGATTTTTGGTCGGATTGGTTTGACCGGTTAGATAGTCACTTGGACCAAATTTCATATTAAGAAAAAATTATATTTTTTGTAATTTTTTTTGAAATATATATAGGTATATAGATAAAAAAAATTATGTGATAAATTAATAATAACATATAATCATACTAATTTTTATTAAATATACCAAATAAAGTATCATATGAATTATCCTTTACCTACCTACCGGCTCTCTCCTTCCTCTGTGTCTGCTTCTGTTTTAGAAGGTTGTCTCTGAAGACAAGTTAAAAAAAGGTTGTGCCATAATTACTCTTTTTTCTTACCTGAACAAGCTTTGGAAAAACAATTTGTTATTTTTTTCACTTCGCATTGGTCTTTATTTTGCTTTCGCATAATTTCAAAGAAAACTTTCTATCCTCTGAATACAAGGTATATTTTGCTGGTTCCCATTCTAAAGAATATGTGTAAGGTACAAACCTCTCTCCATCTTTCAGGTTATCTTGACCATGGACCCAGAAAGGATGAGAGCAAACATAGTCGTCAGCTCAATACTGATCAGGCTTCTTGAAAAGTTTAGCTGAATATTGCTCAAAGCAAAGTACATTCAGAATCAATATGGGTATAGATAGCAA
>SOPF01028399.1:105042-140845 GCA_012979155.1 Hypericum perforatum | reverse complement strand
AATTCAATTTTCCGTTAATAAAATCGGCGGTGGTTAATTTGTAGGTGAGTCTTAAACGGTATACGAATACTTATTGGTTTCAAAAATCCAAAATTGAATAAGAATAATACATAGATAATTCTTCCTACCAATTTTAAGGCACACCACAAGGGGTTGCTAAAGATTGAAATTCGAAATTGTAGTTAATGTCTATAATTCTCGTGAATTACGTCAACCGTTGAAAATTAATTTAGGGAACATCTATTTGCTTCAACTAAAATGATGGTTGGCTCGACTGTGGGATATAAAGAATCATTATGCGTATCTGGTTAGATACAACTAATTATGATTCTAAGTTTCATTAATTACTCTTGCGTTTCCACCTAATACAACGTCATTATTGAGTTTGAAAACGAAGGTGCTCAATTTATCTTTCCAATATCTTAACAGTGGCTATAAATTATTCGTTTGTTTGGTTTGATCTAAATATTTAATGAACGACAAAATTATGTTTAACTCAGTATGAGATAGTCGCCAAGTTATCTCAACAGTAACATTTTTATAATCTAAATAATTTAAACTAGATATTTATTAATTAAAATTGGACAGACCTATCTAACTAGTCCGTTGTTAACTTGTGAATTTTTTGTTATTCATAGGCGTCTAGAATTAAGATTCCATAGTTAATGAAGAAGTAGAAGGGCGTATTGGGGATTGGAAACCTTGTGGGATTAAACATTTTCGTAAAGGGGGAAAAAATCCACAAAAAGAATTTATTAGCTTCTAGTAGCCGTAATAACCGCGTTGGAGAGTAGTGGCGGCTTATTACATTTCTCACTTTTATGAATCAGCTTTTCTAATCAACTTCCCGTTAGTTTCCCCATTGCTCTCGCTGCCTGTTTACAATTTTTTCAAAAGATTTTTTTTGAAAAATATTTAATATTAATATTAATATATTTTTAAAGATTTAAATTTTAGTAGATAGAATAATGGTATTTGAATATCGATAATACAGATGAAATAGAACCGCCAAGTCACTTATAATTATTACTTCGTGTTTGTAAATTTCAAGTGATGAACCATCATCATGGCGTTTTTGCATCATAAAAATTGACCCTTTTGTTAATGGGGTAATTATGAACTGAAATTGAAAACACATATTCCTGAACTTGTATACTCGCAATAAGTTCTTTTTCAATTAAGACAGCCCTAGTACTCGTAAATAAATGTTCATAACACGATATTATCAACCAAGTTTTATATCACCAACTCTGAAATTTTATTAGTCTCAACAACTTCCATAACCACTTCCCCAAAAAAATAAACGCGAAATCAATCCTAGTCCATCAAGACAACTGTAATCCTGAAACTATTTTAATGACATAGAAATACAGTAGTTTATACACTACCATAAACAGGTGTTTCTTTCTTAAGACCACATTTGTACTTGTGTGTAAAGGAAGCGAACTACTGTAGCTTAAAATTCCACCAGCTCTATATTAAATTAATAAATTAATGTTCGTCAAAGAAAATGACTTTCTAACAAAACCACGAGACACGTATTTTTCTTCTCTAGAGCCCCAGTTGAACTTGTCAGCTGGGACTAATATTGGTATTATTATTTCCAAAATAAAACATACCTAAATTAAGGCAAATGGGGAGATATATTTGTGACAAATGAAAATACATAACCAACACACTGAAATTTCCCAGAATCCTTCTTGCTTCGTGTATCGCATTAAGAAAGCCAATCAATGGAAAGAAACTAGGGGCCTATAATATTGGCATATGTGCTTCTTTGGGTCTCATAATACAAGAGATTTCTTTTTGAGGGATCTCATAATACAATAGATTGATGTCACTAATTAGGAAAAATCAGATGGGAGGTCTAGATTAAGATTCCTTAAGACCACCTACCACAGAGAGGTAGCATGTCTTTCTTGTGTGCGCTACGCTGACATGCGTACGTGATCTACTTTAGTCATGTAAATTTTTTGTCCACTCAATTTAAAAAATTTCTGGTTTTTTTTTCATCATTCTATTCGAACAATTTTTTTATGTTGTTAACAATTTATAATTTTTTTAATCTAATTGATATAGTTTTAAATTTTTGTAGAATTTATATGATAAAGAATCGTTTCAAAATTCTACAAATAGAGACTAATATTATTTTATTTCTTTACTATTTACAAACCCTCCTCTCATCTATTTATAATTCTCTCATCTTTATAATCTTCTGTATTATTTTTTTTTTAAATATGGATTCAATTAATTTAGTCAAGAAAATGATTGGACTAATTTGGCAAATACAACTGTGTTGCAAATCTTACTTACTTGAGAGAAAAACTTATTCTTCGATGAGAAAAAAAAATTAAGCATTTTTTATTGTTGAAGTGTATAAAAAATGAATAGTTCACTATTTAGTTGATGTAATTTTTTTAAATTTAATGTATTTTTTTATTTATCGTTTATTATGTTTTCAACTAATGTAATTGGTGTATTTAGTAAAATAATTATTTTTGTTTGTTCGTAATTAATTTTAATATTTTAAATTTATTTAAAATTATATTCGACTTTAATGTAATTAACCACATTGTAGTAGCAGAATTGACACTACTCTGAAAGAAAAATTGAATGCATGGACAAATTTTACGTGAAACAGTGATGAGATTCTTTAGGAGTGATACCATAGTGGATAGTCTAATAAAAAACCAAGTTTCAAATTGCCATATGATTATATGGTTGCGCCCTTCTCATACTGACACCTATTTAAATGGTGCCTACAATTGTTCTCGTATTAAAGGGCTGAGTTTTCTGTTACATGCTATTATTAGAATCGAAATTAGAATTAGATTAAAAAAAAAGTCTACAAATCACCTCAAATTTGTGCAAACTTTGTAATAAACTTTGGAGGAAAGGTTTTAACTTTGGTAACTCTCTGCACATGGACATTATTCTTTTGCCACAACACAAACATTGAGGGAAGAAAAAAGAAAAAGCGGAGGAACGGTGAAGGAGAGGCGCTTTGGAGCACCCGCAATTATATGATTTTTCACCATGCATATGATCTGTAATAGAAAGATCACAGAGAAACATAATTGGCTGAAAATTTTCAAAACGATCAGCTAATACACGGATGATTTTCGCTAAAGACAAACAACCTTAAACAATTCCGCTGGGTCCTCATTGTACAATATCTGAATGAGACGTGAAGCAGAGTTTTGTTTCTCCTTAAAATCCTCTTCATCATCCTAAAAAAACGGATCAAGTATCAAATGCCAACTTATTGTTCACAACCACCTTTGAAAGGATATTGAAAAAAGATAAAAAAAAAATGAGACTAACTAATATTAAAATTATGAACGTTACATCGTTTCTAATACAAAAATCCTAATAACTAAGAAGTTGTTAGCAACTGACTAATATTAAACACCGCATCATCTCATCTCAATTCTCGAACCGAGTGTTGGTCGACGTTGGGCTTAATCCACGCACTTTTAATATGATACTCTAAAATGTCGCAAAAATCACAAATGGCATGGTGTCCACCACCGTACACTCCAAGTTTACCGGTCTTGAGAGAATATAAAAGTGGTTTATCATCAGCAACGAATCTATTAAAGCATATCATGTCTTCAAAATCTGGCATTTCAAGACAATCTGTGACTAGGCAAGAGTTGCGACTTAAGAAAACCGCTTTATTGTCAAGTGTGTTGACTTCTTTCCATGCCATGGATGCGTCATCCAATTCATAAACCATAACCCGTTTTCCCCGTCTTCCAACCAACACTAACATTAGCTTTTTGTCACTTTCGAACAAGTAGCTAATGTGTACATACTTGCAAGGACTTTGTGGTTCAACAAGAAATTTCACCACTCTATCCCTCGGATAGTTTACCGGAACTCACAATCCAATAGAACACACTGTTATGGAAGACAGGATTGCTGTAAGGGATAAGTTCAGAGTCACCAACATTAGCTTCCGGAATATGAACTTCTGCCCATTCCTTCTCTCCCCGACATATATGGTAGACGTCACACCATGACTCGCACTGATATATCCCAAGAACAATACAGTCCGACGAAGTTGGCATCGATGTGAAGCACAAGCAATGCATAACAACCTCAGGCAATTTAGGAATCTCTATTTTTTCAGTTGTTAGAGGATTGAGGAAGAATATTTCCCTCCCATTAGACTTGTTGGTCACGAGTAACCAACCATATTTAGCATCTTGTTTGCTCAAAACTTTGAGATTTTGTAAAACAGGCACATTATACATACCGTTACACATAAAGTGGAATACGTCATGTGATGAGGATGGCACGTGCAAGGATATTGGGCGACCCAATAACATCTTTGGAGCCCATGTGATAACTGATCGCCAACTCTTTGACACTGTTGCTGCGCAAGCACAACTTACACAAGATAATTTTTTCGCAATTGAAATTAGCACATCGTGTGGCAGTTCAGACCAGTCTCTATCAATGAATTTGATGGCCAATTTCCCCCCTCTTTCTTAATTTGACAACTCGTGTATAATCGGGATTTGGTCCAAGTGACAAATGATTTTAGATTCTCCTGACTAAGATCTCGATTGTGCTCGACTTGACTTGTCGTCATTACAGTGAATATGTTAGCGGATACCAAAATTTTGTTAACTTGAAATATAATATGTGTCTGTAATTTTAATTGCTCTAATGAACCACCTACTCTCTCACTGTAATTTGGGTGGTTGTGGGTGTTTTTGGTGTTAATCCTAAAAGGTACTGCGGAGAGACGGATTCCCTTATCGTAACCATTGGACGACAATGGATGTTGTGATGCGTTTACGTACAATATATTAAATGGTGTAGGCTGTGTATTTGAGCCTTGCACCTTGCTAGATTCTAATTCTTTAGGGCTTTTTCTAACGCTAGTGATCAAAGTTAATAAATACGTTCAACCTACTAATGAGAATTCACCATTTGAATTGATATTTTATTACATTTAATTGGCACCTTAAAAAATAGGAAACATAATTAATAAGATATGATTTCTCTTTTTAAACAAGTGAAAATTTTTCATCCGCATTGACGATTAATAAACAGTGTAAATTTTATATTATAATATCTCATAAATGATTTATTTTGAAAAATTAAAATGATGATTTGATTTGAATTAATTTTTGGCATACTTTGAGAAAAATGTAAAGTTAAAGTAGGCTTGATATAGAGTAATTTAATATGGTGACCTTCCAACAAAATTTTGTTTTTCATTAAGGATCGAGGATAAAACAAAATTTTGATGTAATTTTATGAAAAAAATTTACAATAGGTTTTATGCACTAGGTTTTAATATTATATATTTTTTTAAAATTTTTATTATAGTAATATAAAATACTAATAGCACAAGACGATAGTGTAATAGGATCTACCTTATTCCTAATTTCTAGAAAAAAAAATTAGGGCAAATTACTTTTTAGTTCTTCATGTTTGGTCTCTCTTTGTCTACAATCCCTAATTTTCAAAAATTGCATTTTTTTCTCTAAATTTTGATAAAAATAGACTGTCGGATCCATGAAATAGGAACATTCATTTTCTTCTGCAAAAACAATTGTCGTCTTTGCCGATCAGGGACATCACACTACTTTGGGTTGTCCTCAACGACGTCAATCTCCAACATCACGCTACTCTGAGTTTTTCTCGCCAATGTCATGGTCTTCGATAACTCCATATGAAGGTCCGGCCAAGGACACCAGGGAGAAGTGTCATTGAATCCTCGATGATGACCTTCAACCTGAGAGCCTCTCTACTAACATAAGACAAGTCCTCGTACGCCCAATTGCGAGTATTCCAGATTTGGAGCCTAGGATTTAGAGTCTGATAGAATTGAATGTAAGATTCGTATGAGATGGCTTTCATCTTCATAGTCGATGCTGACTACAAATTATGAGGTTTTATTGATACCGTCAGATAACAACATATAAACCATTGAATAACAATATACAGACTATCGAATAGCAGCATATAGACCATTGAATAACAATATACATACCATCGAATAACAACATACAGACCATCGAATAATAACATACAGACCATCGAATAACAACATACATACCATCGACTAACGACATACAGACTATCGAATAACAGCATATAACCACCGAATAACAATATATAGACCATCGAATAACGACATATAGACTATCGAATAACAACATACAGACCATTGAATAACAATGTACGAATAATTGACTCGTGAAATATAAACTATTTTTTCGATACCATCAGATAACAACATACAGATAATTGAATAATAACATACAGAACATTAAATAGCAGCATACAGACCATCGAATAATAACATACAAACCATCGAATAACAGCATACAGACCATCGAATAATAATATACAGAACATCGAATAATAATATACAGACCATTAAATAACAATATACAGACCATCGAATAATGGCATATAGACTATCAAATAATAGCATATAGACCACCGAATAACGACATATAGACCACCGAATAAAAACATACAAACCATCGAATAACAACATACAGACCATTGAATAATGACATATAGACCTTCGAATAATAGCATACAGACCATTGAATAACAATATATGAATAATTGAATCATGAAATATAAACTAATTTCTCAATACCATCGGATAATAACATATAGAGCATTGAATAACAATATACAGACCATCGAATAGCAGCATGCAGACCATCGAATAATAACATACAGACCATTAAATAATAACATACATACTATCGAATAACATCATACATACCATCGAATAATGACATACAGACCATCGAATAACAACATACATACTATCGAATAACAACATACAGACTATCGAATAACAACATATATACCATCAAATAAGAATATACAGACCATTAAATAATAGCATACAGACCACCAAATAACAATATACAGACTATCGAATAACAGGTTACAAACTATCGAATAATAGCATACAGATCATCGAATAACAGAATATAGACCATCATATAAACAATAGTTTGACAAACCTTCAACGGATGAAGAACATGGTTTATGGTAATTTCGAGATGAAATAGCATCATCGAGCTAATTTTCAAATATGCTCCGATATATTCGAATAGTTTGCTCCAATATGTTCGAATAGTTCTCTCTGATATCTTCGAGTAGTTCACTCCGATATGTTTGAGTGGTTTGCTTCGATATGTTCGAATAGTTTACTCCGATATATTCGAGTGGTTCTTTCCGATATGTTCGAGTGGTTTGGTCTGGTATATTCGATTGGTTCGCTCCAGTATGTTTGATTAGTTTGCTCCAGTATATTCGAGTGGTTCTCTCCGGTATGTTCGAGTGGTTCCCTCCGTTATGTTCGAGTGGTTCGCTCTGGTATATTCGAGTAGTTCGCTCCAATATGTTCGAGTGGTTTCCTCCGATATGTTCGAGTGGTTCTCTCTAATATATTCGAGTGGTTCTCTCTGATATATTCGAGTGATTTGCTCCGATATGTTCGAACGGTGCGCTCCAATATGTTCGAGTGGTTCGCTCCGATATGTTTGAGTGGTTCGCTCTGATATGTTCGAGTGGTTTACTCCGGTATATTCGATTAGTTTACTCCGGTATATTCGAGTGGTTCACTCTGATATGTTCGAGTGGTTCACTCTGATATGTTCGAGTAGTTTATCCAGATATGTTCGAGTGGTTTGCTCCGATATGTTCGAGTGGTTTGCTCCGATATGTTCGCAAAATATAACATAACCTGTTGATAATTCTATTACTTAATTGACGGATCTCAACCTCTAACTATTGAAAACATAACATAGAACATCAGTTTGTTGTTTCACTATTTGAACCAATTAGTATTCAAATATAAATAGTTAATTTATTTTTACAAGTTTTGAAATAAATTTTCAGAATATTTTGAAATAATAGAAAAATACAATAATTTATGCACTTGTGGCTCAACCTCAACCCAGTTAGCAAATTGGTAGTACTAGAAAAAAATTCTTCGCTCGTTAATTACCGTTGGGGACAATTATACTTTATCCAGCACCGTGCTGCAAGCGGTGCTCCTGCACCAAATCGGGACTCATATTAAATAAATATACAATATTTGCAACCCACTTTAACATGTTCAGTTCCAGCTCCACCTACTATATATTGGTTTAATACCTCTGAAAAATTGTTACATGGGCTTTCGTCGATACACAGCCAAATATGGGCCTAAATCTGGCCAATCGGCTAACTTATTTATCTTGGAAAGCTCGTTGTTCATTGTCGTGTTCTTTCGACGAAAAGTAAAAACAGACTAAAAAGGAGTATATGCTAACGAACCCAAAAAACTTTCTACGTTGATCAAAAAATATTTAACGCAAATCGTTAATCAAGACCGATTCACTAATACAAATTTTATCCTCGGATGATTTCAACATTTAACGATTGTGCACGACTACCGGCCAAAACAATTCCCCAAAAGGAATGCCCCAAGAAGGCGCACAGCTGATTTGAAATATGGTTTGACCTTATTCTCCATTGGTACACCACGTCGGGGAAGCAAATTAAGATCTCTTGCCTACCATCGAAATTTAAAATATAACACCTCCAACAACAAAATGTTCACTCCTAATTCACCAAATCATGAAAAGACAGCCCAAAACCTTGCATTACAATTAGTAGTCGTCCGCTTGATATCTTCTAAGGGGAAAATGGGGCTTCCATATACATACTGAGGTGGCTGAAGTTTATACGTGACCAATTTGTTGCTTCTTAAAATGGTTACCGTCGACGTTCGAGAAAGATCACTCTTTTCCGGAAGTTGAGAGGGTACAGCCACGCATAGCTAACCCATAGAGAGAAAAACAACACAAACAAATAAAAAAGTTAGTTGTAATAATAACAACTTTTGCCAATATTACCCTTTCATAAAGGGTCAAGTAGAATGTATCTTATCCAACTTTTTTGGATTTGGTAAGTTCTCTTGTAATTATAATAAAATATTACAATATCAACCTTTCATAAAACAAACAATGCCAAAGTTACCTTACGATTATTTCAGAAAACACCGACATTAGTTGATAGTGGAATACAGGATTTGTTGTAGCTGGATTGTTTGTATCAACCAAAAAGCACGTAGTTGGAATGGAGACCAACGACTTACATAAAAATAGCTAAACCAACAATGTGGGTGTCCACGATGAAGAAAAAATGATAAGGTGGGCCCAATTAGATGTATTTATTAAGGGAAGCTAATTTGGTACCTGCTCTTGCTGCCTCCTCAGCCTTGCATTCTCTTCCATTAAATGTGCCATTTCCAGCTCTAACTCGTTCGTGTAAGCCTGTGAAATAAATAAATAAAAATTAGCAATGAACCCACTTCCAGCTAATTTTGAACTCGTGACTCCAGCTAACAAATTACTATACGTGATTAAAAAGATTTGGAAGCTTTTGTGGAGGTTTAATGTATTAGAACCCAGATTAACCAAATACCGTGTAATTTAAAAGTAATGAATCAAAATAATTTGAGAATAAATTTTGGTAAAATGTTATAGTTAGCAACTGAGCAAAATCTCGTTTGATGTATATAACAGATCATGTTACTGGCGGGATGACACTCAACTTTTCTCTTATATGTGAGAAGATTTTTGGCGTTATCTTTCTCTTGAATTGTGACACTAGACTCGACTCCATTAGTTGTATAAGAAATCTCCAAGAAAATAAATTCTTATTGCCATAGTGGACTCCGTATGTAAGATTAAGGGGGTCAAAGGCTATTTACACCCATATACTTGCTTCTCAGTCAACTCAGCATCAGTTCAATATCTCTTCGGAAAAAAAAGTTACTTCATGTATATTAAAATATGCAATTGGAATATAATAGACTGAACACTTTTCCATAATTTATCTCATTGATAAACATATAATAAAAATTACACATTTAATTTCAATCAAAAACAATATTCCAATGAGCCAATACATGGGTCACGTGAGAATCGAGCCCCGTTGAATATCATGTAATTACTAATTATGTCTCAGAATCAATATGGGTTTGGATAGCAAGCAGTGCATTATACAAGGCAAACAAACCATGTGAAAGTTAAAAAAAAAAAAAACCAGTGGCCTTGTGTGTCAATGTATCGTGCATCCTTTGAAGAGTTCCAATAATGAGATAAAGTGCAGACACCTGCGCTAAGCGCAGGTACTGGTTAGAAAAGGAAACTGCAAATAAATCAAAATAGATGCTTTCACTGATAAAAGGAATAATCAACTTACCGAGAACTCTTCTTCGTACAAAATGTATGCTTTGGGTAATAAAAAAAAATCATATGCAACAGGTTCCAAAATAACAACATAACCTCTTGCATCCATACAAGAAAGCAGCATGGCCTAATTCTTCAGCCACAAAAATAAAATCCGGTACGTGATTCATATTTTCTTCGGGGTGGAACTGTCATCTCCAAATGGATTTTCATCCTGACCCTGTAATTGTCCGACTTAACTGCCATTCCCACATAAGAAGACATGAAATAAGTGTCAAAATGAACTGGCTTCCAAAAAATGAACATCAGTCGGTTAGAAGTTCTTAGTATAGCCAAGGCTAAGTAAAATATTTCCCCACTCAATAATTGCCACATCATTTCAATTCTCATAACTGTCGATCCACCAATTGCTATTTATGCAAAAAAAAAAAAAACACAAACATTGAGGGAAGAAAAAAGAAAAAGCGGAGGAGAGGCGCTTTGGAGCACCCGCGATTATATGATTTTTCACCATGCATACGATCTGTAATAGAAAGATCACAAAGAAACGTCATTGGCTGCAAATTTTCAAAACAATCAACTAATACATGGATGATTTTCGCTAAAGATAAACAACCTTAAACAATTCCGCTGGGTCCTCATTGTACAACATCTGAATGAGACGTGAAACAGAGTTTTGTTCCTCCTTAAAATCCTCTTCATTATCCTAAAAGACGGATGAAGTCTCGACTGCCAACTTATTGTTCACAACAACCTTTGAAAAGGATATTGAAAAAAGAAAAAAAATGAGACTAACTAATATTAAAATTACGAACGTTACATCGGTTCTAATACAAAAATCCTAATAACTAAAAAGTTGTTAGCAACTGACTAATATTAAACACTGCATCATCCCATCTCAATTCTCGAACAGAGTGTTGGTCGACGTTGGGCTTAATCCACGCACTTTTAATATGGTACTCTGGAATGTTGCAAAAATCACGAATGGCATGGCGTCCACCACCGTACACTCCAAGTTTACCGGTCTTGAGAGAATATAAAAGTGGTTTATCATCGGCAACGAATCTATTAAAGCATATCATGTCTTCAAAATCTGGCAATTCAAGACAATCTGTGACTAGGCAAGAGTTGCGACTTAAAAAAACCGCTTTATTGTCAAGTGTGTTGACTTCTTTCCATGCCATGGATGCATCATCCAATTCATAAACCATAACCCGTTTTCCCCGTCTTCCAACCAACACTAACATTAGCTTTTCGTCACTTTCGAACAAGTAGCTAATGTGTACATACTTGCAAGGACTTTGTGATTCAACAAGAAATTTCACCACTCTATCCCTCGGATCATACGAGCAAAGTTTACCGGAACTCACAATCCAATAGAACACATTGTTATGGAAGACAGGATTGCTGTAAGGGATAAGTTCAGATTCACCAACATTAGCTTCTGGAATATGAACTTCTGCCCATTCCTTCTCTCCCTGACATATATGGTAGACGTCACACCATGACTCGCACTGATATATCCCAAGAACAATACAGTCCGATGAAGTTGGCAACGATGTGAAGCACAAGCAATGCATATCAACCTCAGGCAATTCTGGAATCTCTATTTTTTCAGTTGTTAGAGGATTGAGGAAGAATATTTCCTTCCCATTAGACTTGTTGGTCATGAGTAACCAACCATATTTAGCATCTTGTATGCTCAAAACTTTGAGATTTTGTAAAACAGGCACAATATCCATACCGTTACACATAAAGTGGAATACCTCATGCGATGAGGATGGCACGTGCAAGAATCTTGGCCGACCCAATATCATCTTTGGAGCCCATGTTATAACTGATCGCCAACTCTTTGAAACTGTTGCTGCGCGAGCACAACTTACACAAGATAATTTTTTTGCAATTGAAATTAGCACATCGTGTGGCAGTTCAGACCAGTCTCTATCGGTGAATTTGATGGCCAATTTTTCTGCAACTGAATTAGTAGTGGCATGAAGAAGTCGGGACCAATCTTTTTCAATGGATTTGCTAATTGATGGTTGTTCCATCGCAGATTTTTTTACCTGAACATAACATAACATTTGATAAGGAAATTTTCATTAAAACAATGATAAAAAAAATGCTTCTCAGCAATCGTTACATGCAATACAATAGATTCTACTTGTGATATAAACAAGAAAAACAATTATTATGTATCCAGGAATCAGCAGGTGGATAGCAAGACAGTCTCTTTTAGAAAGGGTTAACTCTAATATTTATAGAGACAAATAACATATCATAAAGGAGACAAAAAATTTAACCACAAAAATAGAATTTGGTAATATCAAAGGCATATAAAAAAACGAATATAGATAGTTAAATAAATACAATACTGTTATACTAACAAATAACATGTCATACCCACACAATACGATAAATAGGATGATGATTACCTGCGGAAGAGCAATAACGTTTACTTTGCAATCAAGTTTGCACGGTGCATTCGGGGACAGAGGCAAAATCCATTCCGCATGAACAAGATTTCTCTTTACATCTGGGCATGGCAATGAGAAAGTCAAGACTTTCTTCTTCAGGTCAAATGAATAGATACATGGATCGGATGGTTGTGTGAAATAAATTGTGTTTGCTTTGATGCCATAGTCTTCAACATGGCATGAGATGCCCGAACTGAAAGATGATAAAAAGAATGCTCTGCCTCCTAGATCATCAACGGCCACAAATCTCTTCCTCTCCCCACTGATATCCATCTTGCAAATCATAAAATCATAGACATCTACGCGTAGATAACATTTCTTAATTACGAACAACTCTCCATCAGATTCCACCAAATAGTCTGTATACTCCATATGGTATTCTGAATTTTCGGGTATCTTGTTGTCCATTCCCAAGTTTGTTAGGGTCAGATACGGAGGGTTTGCCCCTAGTAAGAATATCTTGCCGAACCAAGTAAAGATACATATCTGACCCTTATAGCAACCAACTGCACGTATCTCATCATGACGAAATTTTTCCTCCTCAAGCTCTAAATCCTTTTCATTCCAAACAGTCGCATCAGGTCTGCAGAAGTAATATGTTGCCCCCCCTGGATACTCTTTAATCAACATGACAATGCAATCTGGATTGTTTGGACTAGAAGAGAGAGCACAAAAATCATAACAACATGGTCTTGAAAAGGGAGGTAGTTGAATTGTTGCCATGGAAACAGGATTGCACAGTCGAAAACATCGACCATCATTTCGATCAGACAAGACCAACCAACCGTGCAAAGAGCACAGTAAATCAGTATCAAGCATCTCCTTTAAACATTTGTTGTGAACTTTCCGTTCAGACAATGAGTAAAAAGTGTGGGAGCGGTTACGTCTTCCATGTGAATAAAAAATCCATGGATCCAAATTGGGAGATGGGAATTGGTGGAGCGTGTATCTACTAACAGTATTCATGTAGAAGAAACCTGCAATTTGTAAGTTGCAAATCAAAATAGAACATGGTCACTTGAAGAAAAAACATTCACACAGTGATCACCTAATGTCCCAATTTATACAAAATAGCCTAAAAATATAAAGACGGATTGGACAGCAGCAAGAGCCGAAACAACCTCAATTACTTACAAAATCAATTGCGCAAAATCTAAGATAGTTTTAAAATCAATTCAATAAGAGATATTGAAAAGAAAGGAGGGTTTCCTGCACAGAAAGGGTTGCCTGATTACACTAGAATTTCTTCAAGTATTATGAATAACTGTGCAAACAAGTTTAAAGTTGCAACTGAAATAGAACTAAGTTGCTTGAAGAAATCTCCTACTGTCCCAATTTACTCAGCAAACTACATAAATATGGCCTACAATCAAATACCGAATTATTTCTCAAAAAATCTGGGCTAGCTGAAATTAAATAAACTCAAGAAGCATTCAGATTCGCTGACATGATAATTGTAGAAGGATTTGACAGAAACAGGGTCAATTAAACACACAATTAATTCGTAAAACATCTGGAATGATTCAAATCGAATCAATAAGAAAAAAGAGACCATCGAGATAGGGATTAGATTCATTGACATGCATGTAACAACAATAATTCAATTGGCAGTCCAAAACTTACACACGGATGGGGGACTGCGGTAAAGAGGGGGAGGCGTGATAGATTTTTTCCACCGGATACAGAAGAGGGTCTGTATTTAATATTTATACAGAGGATTTCCTTTTTATCTTAGGAGAGGGTTTCCTGGATAAATTAAATATGTGTTAATTTTTATTCTTCTTTTTAGAATTAATAATTATGAGCTTTCCTAATGGAACGAGGAGATAAATTGTAGATTATCATCGGGCCCGAAAATCCTAGGAATTAGGCCCAAACCCCTTAAGATCTCTCTAATATAATAAATGCGACTTTACTCCCCAAGCGGAATGTAATTGTTGTGGTGCAGCCACGTTTCTTCCTCACGTCTTTTATATGGAAAAAGACGTAAAATACCATAGCGAAAATATGGTATAAATAAATAAACACCATCTTTATATATTTTTTCATTTTTTTCATTTTTTTAGGATTGTAATACTATATTAAATATTTATTAGAATGACTAATTTAAATTAAGTATAATCTTGAAACATGTAGTAATTATTATTTAACAAAAATATATGACCTCTTTCTTTTTTCTGCAAATTCGCGACCTCTTTAAATTTTATTTTGGAAATTAGCGACCTCTTAGTTCTTATAAATCTGATCATATGAGAGCGCGCCAGCTTATAACAATCACATTTTCATTAATTTTCTTTTTCAAATTCAAACAAAAAATTATTTTTTCCTAAAAAGTCTCTTTCTAGTTTCTTCTCCCGAGGGGAAAACGTAAATGAGATGTCTCTTTCTAAGCTTCCTTTTTTTTTTAAACTCTCTTTGGGCTCTATGGTTTCATCCTCTCTTTTGGAAGTCCAAAATATACGTAATAACAATTGGATGATGACGATGAAGTAGCAAGACAATGAATGATCCAGTTGAGTAGGACCCTGAAATTGAACGGTTTCGGTTGGGCTTCATCATTTTAATTGAAGCAGGTATTGACTTAATTTTTTTTTTCTTCCCAAGATTGGATAGGGACTAAACATAAGAGCAATTGCATTGACTTAATTTTTTTCTTTCCAAGATTGGATAGGGACTAAACCAAGAGCAATTTTCCTAACATTGATCAGATTGAATGATACAATACTAATATAAGGGCCCCTCTCTCCCCATAAAAAGACTGGGCAAGTAGATTAGCTCATACCAAAGACTGGAATGAGAAATTCTTACCATCCTCAACTGAGTTCCTTAATAGATCTTCTGCTGCCCGAACAAGCCCCACACCAACATAAAGGTTGGACATGCACCAATAGTGCGCAAAATTTGGCTTTATGCCACGCTCGTGAATCATTTGGCTGAAGAAGTTGTTCCCTTCAGACAACATCCCTAGGCGAGCACAAGCGCATAATACACCGATATAAGTTACATCATCAAGAACTACCCTGCCTCTGCATTCTGATCTTGATGATCCTATCATCTCCCCAAACAATCTAAGACCCTCTGCGGCATTCCCATTGATGCAATACCCCAAAATCATTGCATTCCAGGACACCAAATTCCTTGTTAGCATCCTCTTGAAAATTCTGTAAGCTGCTTCCAAGTTACCGCACTTACTGTACATGTCAATCAAAGGAATACGAACAATCAAATTGAAATCACTCGATGACCTCAAAAGAACCCCATGAACTGATCGTCCTTGCTTAACCCTACACGACCTACCACATGCACAAACGACATTCGCCATGGTCCTATCGTTCCCTTTTAACCTGCTATCAACCATCTTCCTAAACACCATCAACGCACAGCCCGGGTTATTCCCCTTCAGATACCCACTGATCATCACATTCCAAGAGATCACGTTCTTCTCATGCATCACATCAAACAGCTTGTGAGCAAGCCCGTAGCTCGCCGGCTGTCATATACAGTGATTATGGAATTCCATGTGACCAAATCTCTCACAGGCATTTCATCGAACACCATCCTAGCGAGCTCCACGGCCCCACAACACCCTTATAAATGAACCAGCGAGTTCTGCACCGACATAACACCGCTCACACCATGCTTCACCGCCTGCCCGTGGCACGTCCTCCCGCACCTGATCCACCCCATCTTCGCACACACCCCGATAAGCGAAACAAACGTGTAGCTATTGGGGGAGAACCCCCCGCCAGCCACCACCCTGACATACAACCTGAAAGCCCGGTCCGATGGGGAGCTACCCCGGTAAGCCTCGAGGACATTGTTGACGCAGAACACCCCCGGCGAGTCAACGTTCCAAAACAACTTAACGGCGTAGGCCAAGTCACCGAGCTGGGAGGCGCAGCGGAGGAGCTTAGGGCACCAGGAGGAGAAGAGGCCGAGGGCGGTGAGGCGGGCGTGGATGTCAGGAACAAATCCTTGACAGTAGACCTGGAGGAGGTGACACGTGGAGGGGCATGACTCGATGAGGCGGCGAGTGGAAAAAGCGGGACCCTCTTCGATGGAGGGGGAAGGGGAGGAAGAGAGGGAGTTGGTTAGGTTAGACCACCGAGGGAGGAGGCAATCTTGTCATTTCGGATCCATCTTGCTTCTTGAGCCATTAACGCATAATAACTTCTTCTTGGTCGTTTTCTTCTGTGTGGTTAGGTTATTTCTCTCTGACGACGCCGTGAAGGACGTCAAAGGCGAAAAAACCTTTAGACGGGGAGAGAGCGCTGAAAGCTGGTCTATTTGCATGTTTTCCGATTCATCCGTTAACCTTTTCCCTTTGTTCAATCCACTCCAAATTTTCAAGTATATGACCAAGTCATGCAATGTAACGAAAAAATTTCCCTCCTATTATACCAGTTCGAAGTTTTCTTAAACGAACAATAAAATGTGAAGAATGATATGGTTTACTTGAAAATATCTTCTAATACTATCTATCTATTTTAATATGTCATTTTCTAACACTCAAGATCAAAGAGATAGATAGATGTTGAGTCCGAATTCGAGATTGATTAAGATGGTCAAACTCGGTGGAAGATTTAGCTGACCAAAATATTATTTTGTATATTGATTCATTTTGTGATAGAATGGACTAGTTTAAACACATTAAGTAGTTGGTGTAGTGGTTTATGAACTTTGTACTTCCTATTATTTATTAATACAATACTTCAGCTTATGAAAAAAATAGATATTCAGTTGGATTTCCAATGATATTTGGCGAGAAGCTTGTGATTTTGGACAAAAGAAAAAAAAGGATAGGCCGGACAATTTGGAGGAGAATTCCCATGGAAAAGTTAGGACTATATCGAGGAAACATTTTCATTCGACGAATTTTTTGAATTTATTAGAAGTGAATTGGTTAATAATCATTGGAAATCCAATTAAAAACATGATTTTTTTAATTGGTTAAAAACATGGTTAATTGATTACAAGCATTGTTATACAACATTTTCACTGTGATACCAATCACTTTGGTAGGCTTTGGTCGTCTACCGATTTTTTGAGAGGATAATGTTAATTCCTAATTGGTTTATGTCAAAGATAGTAATTATCTAATAACATGGTTTCTTTTAGAGTAATAACATTAAAAATACAATTAAAATATATCATTTTCTAACTAATCTCAAAAGCAAGCATGAGTGAAAATTCTCTCACCAATTAATGTTGTGCGGTCCGCTCTGCGGCCGATTGCTCCCAATGGGATACATTACATTACATTGCTAGATTTGTTTTGCAAATATGGAAGGAATTCAATCTATAAAACTAATATGTCTTCAATCGAACAATACGAAACTATCAGAGGTGATCAGATAAAAGCCGAAATGGAGAAGGCATAATAACTCAAGGAGAGGAAAATTATTGAAGTGGAGGCAGCTACCTAGCTGAAGGAAAAAATAAGAAAAGACAAAAAGGAAGATGGTGAAATTGAGCAAGGCGCTACTCA
Organism: Hypericum perforatum; assembly: GCA_012979155.1. Classification (NCBI taxonomy): domain Eukaryota; kingdom Viridiplantae; phylum Streptophyta; class Magnoliopsida; order Malpighiales; family Hypericaceae; genus Hypericum; species Hypericum perforatum. The sequence goes on along the minus strand of SOPF01028399.1, from coordinate 122,648 downwards.
AGGAAGCAGGGAGCGGATTTAACAAGACTCTTTTGGAGTTCCTGGTCTGCCCACTCTCCAAACAACCCCTCAGGTTCCCATTTCCCCCCTCTTTTTTTAATTTGACAACTCGTGTATAATCGAGAGTCGGTCCAAGTGATAAAATGATTTTAGATTCTCTCGAGTTAGACTTCGAGATTTGTGAACCTCGATATAAAAGAGAGTTATATATAGGATCCGATTGTGCTCGACTTGACTTGTCGTTATTATGGTGAATACGATAGCGAATACCAAAATTTTGTTAACTTGAAATATAAAGATGTGTAATTTTAATTGCTCTAATGAACCTACTCTTTGATTGTAATTTGGGTGGTGGTTGTGGGTGTTTTTGGTGTTAATCCTAAAAGGCACTGCGGAGAGACGGATTCCCTTATCAGTGATGCAATTGGGGTCTCCTTCCCTGTAAGTTCTTAGCTTTTGTTCCTCGCCATTTGCGTTTACCTATCTATTGCTTAAGGTTTCGGGTGGGATATGGAAATTGTGACCCGCGAACCTTTTAGTTCCGCTGGGTACCGAGCCTGTTGGTTCGAGTTTCGGGTTTTAGATGCCTGCATTGGTATGTCGTCGACATGTGTTGCGTTGGACGATGTTGGGTTACTGGGTTATTTCTGTGATGTGCAGATAAAGAATGGGGTCCCTTGCCTGGTCCCCACAGATGGTAAGATCCTAGAAGCTGATGGTGACTCCAAACATGGGGATGGCGATGATCCGATGACCGAGACAAAGGAAGGTTAATAGGGGTTCTATCAGGTACTATTCATTCACATAATTAGGCTAATGGCTGGTGTTATGAGTAGGGAGAGAATTCTGAAATTTGCAGGGTCGCCACCATGTTGGTTGTAGGCAATTCTCAATTTGATATGAATGGAGATTGAAGATTCCTTTCCGAGCTTTCATCTCATCTGATGCTGCTGCATTCTTAGGGAATTGGAAGCAAAAATCACACATCGTGCTGGCTGGCTAAGTGTTTTCAGTTGTATGTGTTTGTGCTTTTAAGTTTTGTCAGGAGACAATGACCAGGGTCTTTCAAGTATGTAAGGTTGAATCTCAGTAGGAATGATGTAAAATCAACATCAAAATTATAGTTGAGACAACTTTTATTGTCTTTCACCCTCAGTTTAGCAGGTAAGAAGGTACATCTTATGATTACGGATACTTCATTCCGAATGTTAGTCATCGAAATATTTTGATGAACTTGTGTATTTTTGCGAGTTAATGAATCTCGGATTTTTGGCTTGTAGACGGTCAATATGTAACCATGAGAAGAAATATTGTGTTAATGAAAAGGTCAAAGCTTTTTTATGGGAGCTGTAAATCAGATCTGAAATTCAACCACCCTTCTAAATTACTCAATGCATGTACTTCAATCTTCTTAAAATGCTCGTTTTAAAGTTGTACCAAAGCAAATGCGGGAATTTAGAGTGCTGCAGATCCAGACCAAAACATAAGCAAATCCGAACATCGTTTGGGTAGCCACTTCCAATAATGCTGGCATCACTGCCGCTGAGTCTGCAACCGCGCCAAATTTGGTCCGGGAGTTCGAGGTGCCTGCCGTTAAGGTTTGTGAGATATGTTGTGTTTGCCGGTCAAGATTGAAGGTCAGACGACAGGCTAGGACGATGGACGATCGATCCTACCTTTGCCTGCACAAGTTTCACGGGGTATACATTGGTAAGTGGTTTGACACTGGTCGGGAAACCTGTTCAGTCTGCCGGTCATCCTTGGAGGAAGCAAAAATATCATGGAAGAGGGAAGCGCCGAGGGAATAAATGGTTACCTTATATAAGAAAGTACAAAAAAGTTCCATTGCCGGGAATTGAACCCGGGTCTCCTGGGTGAAAGCCAGATATCCTAACCACTGGACGACAATGGATGTCTATATTCTGTCGAGATCATTTTATTAAATAGTTTAGACTACTTTAACACGTTCAACTCCAGCTCCACCAACTGCATGGGTTTAATACCTAAAAAAATTGCTAAATGGGCTTTCGTCGATACACAACCAAATATGGGCCTACTTGTTCTTATTACTCTTGAAAAATCACACTTCAATCTTCATTGTTGTGTGTCGTTCGAACAAAAGTAAAAATCGACTAAAAAGGACAAGATGCCATCGAACCCAAAAAAATTCTACGTCAATCAAAAAATATTTAACTTAAACCGTTAATCAAGACGATTGACTAATACAAATTTTATACTCGGATGATTTCAACATTTAACGATTGTGCGCGACCACCGGCCAAAACAATTCCCCGAAAGGAAATCCCCAACAAGGCGAACAGCTGATTTGAATATGGTTTGACCAGCTTACCAAAAGTTGGGAGAAGAACAAAGGAGATAGAAAGCTAGGCGATGTTGAAAGAGAATGAAAATAAAATATCGGATATGTATCTTCTTTTCCACTCTCTAGTTTATATTATAATTTTACCAGTAATCTTGAATATGAGATCTATAAGTAGACAAATTTTATCAATTTTCTTACAAATTAGATTAATCATCCTACTAATATCTACATATTAGATATTTTCTCCATTGGTACACCATGTCGGGGAAGCAAATTAAGATCTCTTGCCTACCATCGAAATATAAAATATAACACCTCCAACAACAAAATGTTCACTCCTAATTCACCTACTCCTGAAAAGACAGCCCAAAGCCTTGCATTACAATTAGTAGTCGTCCGCTTCATAGCTTCCGAGGGGAAAATGGGGATTATATATACATACTGAGGTGGCTGAAGTTTATAGGTCACAACCAAGTTCTTGCTTCTTAAAATGGTGCCGTCGACGTTCGAGAAAGACCACTCTTTTCCGGAAGTTGAGAGGCTACAGCTACGCGTAGCTAACCCATAGAAAGAAAAACAACACAAACAAACAAAAAAAGGTTAGTTGTAATAATAACAACTTTTGCCAATATTACCCTTTCAAAAAGGGTCAAGTAGAAGTGTAGAACGTATCTTATCCAACTTTTTTGGATATGGTAAACTCTCTTGTAATTATAATAGAATATTAAAATATCAACCTTTCAGAAAACAAAAAACGCCAATGTTATAGTGGAATATAGGACTAGTTGGAGCTGGATCGTTTGTATCAACCAAAAAGCACGTAGTTGGAGTGGAGGCCAACGACTTACATAAAAATAGCAAAACCAACAATGTGGGTGTCCACGATGATGAAAAAATGAGAAGGTGGGTCCAATTGGTTTATGTCACCTGGTTTGTCTATTAATAGATGTATTTATTACGGGAAGCTAATTTGGTACCTGCTCTTGCTGCCTCCTCAGCCTTGCATTCTCTTCCATTAAATGTGCCACTTCCAGCTCTAACTCGTTCGTGTAAGCCTGTGAAATAAATAAATAAAACTAGCAATGAACCCACTTCCAGTTAATTTTGAAACTATCTAGTACCAAACCAAGCGAAGTGAGGAAGCTGGATTTGTGACAAATTGAACCCATGAAACATGCAATTTTGTAACCAATAATATATCAAGCATCGAGTGAGCGGACTATTCGGTAATACTATTTCAAGCAAAGTCAGAAAGTGGGGATTCAGACAAAATGAAGAGATATAATAAACATTAAAAAGAAACTCTGCCTGCTTTCTGGCTCTTGATCTAGCGGCTGACTCCCTATTCTTGATCATTCTCTTGTGCCTGCGATCTCCCGAGCTACTATCCCACTCTTGAACCCGTTTGCTCCCAAAACAAGGCATCAGCCCCGAAGCAGGGTCCAAGCCCTCGAAAGGGCCAACAAAAGGGGACCCATCGGAGCTCGGGTGGCTGTCCAAATGCGAGCTCATATGCCTGAGAGGATGAGGATGAGGATGGGTATGACGATCAGGAGCTTGGTCAAAGAAGTCGAACTCGGGCGGGCCAGAGTACAAGCTCAGGACAGTGGCAGGAGGAGCGGGAGGAGGCTCGGACGAAGAGGTGGAACCATAGTTACAAGTATTGCCACTAGTTAGGGTTGGTGGGTCTTTATTACAAAGAGGCGTAGCCAAGAAGTCCTGGATGATGAAGTTGGGGTTTTGGTGATGGTGGTGGAGGAGCCTTGAAGATGATGATGACAAGTTGGAAACTGAGAGATCAACGAACTGGTCTCCTCCTCCATGAGGATGGCCATGGAGGGACGTTAAGTTTATATCCTTCCACACTTCTTCCATGGTCTTTGAGGTGTTTTTGTTGTTGGATTCTTGGAGTTGGAAATTGGGTAATGGAGGAGAAGAGGAAGAAGTGGAGGAGGAGGCGAGGTTGTTGGTGTCTATTCTCTTACTCATTGCTAGTGTGTTGTTTAGGTTTGGGTCTGAGCTTTCTGTTGGTGACTATGAGGACAACATTCCATCGGGCCTAGGTTTTAGTTAGAACAGGAGAAATACATTAGTTGTATATTTGGTTCGATCAAAAGTCACATGATGTATTGTTATGATGTAATGGCATCAAGTGCTACTTAGATCTTGTTCAATTATAATTAGAAGTATTAAGTTCATAATACAATTGTTAAAACTTAATATTATAAATTTTTGTTTTAAACATTGTTAAAAAAATTTGACTCGTTTTATTTGTTCAGTCTATATTATTCGAGTTATTCATATCAACATAAATATAATACCTAACTATAATTTAATCTGATCATATTGGTATGAGATTTTAACTCGTGACTCGAGCTAACAAATTACTCTACACGATTAAAAAAGTTCGGATATTTTTGTGGATGTTTAATTTGATTAGAACTAGCATAACCAAATACCATGTAATTTAAAAGTAGAGAATCAAAATAATTTGAGAATTTTAAATTTTAGTAAAATGTCATAGTAAGCAACTGAGCAAAATCTTGTTTGATGTAAATAACAGATCATGTTACTGGCGGGAATGGATCACACTCAACTTTTCTCTTTTACGGGAGAAGATTTTTTGCGTACTGTATTAGTTGTATAAGAAATTTCCAAGAAAATAAATTCTTATTGCCATAGTGGACTCCGTAGTATGTAAGATCACGGGGGTCAAAGGATATTTGCACCCATATACTTACTTTTCAGTCAACTCAGCATCAGTTCAATATCTCTTCGGATAAAAGTTCCTTCATGAATATTAAATATGCAATTGGAATATAAGAGGCTGTAACACTTTTTCATAATTTATCTCATTGATTAACATATAATAAAAAATTAAACATTTGATTTCAATTAAAAACAATATTCTAATCAGCCAATACATGGGTCACGTGAGAATTGAGCCCCGTTGAATATCATGTAATTACTAACTATGTCCCCCCTGCATTTGAGAGCTGACATTTGTTGGAAAGTAATGGGTATGGTCCACATCATTACCTGAACGAGGCAAACGTTTAGTTTGTAAGAGTCATAAAAAGATTTAAGTGTATCGCTGACTTAACATCTCGCAATATTCTGCAGCAAATGACAAAAATCGGACCACGTATTATAACGCATTATAATGTCTTAACGTGTCACATGTCTAGGCGTCCGACGCAAAAATGCACATTGCACGACCAATTTGGATATGGACCCCCACACTAATATACATTTTCAACCGTGATTCCCTCTTTCATTCAATTTAAATTGGTATATTTTCCTACGTCCAAATCCGGGGAGAAAAAATAATCATCGTGGGTTTGATTTAAGTGGAAACAACATTGAATATTACATATATAAATACATTATTAGGATTATTGTATAGTACAATAGGATATAATAATATTTTACTCAAATATTAGAAGTTTATGTTGAGAATTGTCTCATATCGTTTAAAATATGTAAAACTGACTATTTATAAATACCGAAAATTAATGAATCAATTACCATAAAATTTTGGATTGGATATGGAGATTTTGACATGTTACAAAAACAAGTTAATTTCGTGACCATTGTTGATTGTTGAACTGACACGACTTCATTTTTTCCATTTTGGTGAAGTCAAAATCAACTTTAATTCTCGTTTTAGAAAAAATATTAAGAATTATCACATGTCTGTTAAAATATATGGGAAGAACCACTACATAAAATGTTAAAATATATGGGAAGAACCAATGAGGGCTTGACTAAACTGGCGTTATAGCAATACTCGGGTTTGGTTGCACTGTTTCAACACTCATCTGTAGGTTCCTCGGATAATGCTAGTGGCAGTTCTTCTTCTCCAGGTTTTAACCAATCTCAGGTCAATTCTATTGTTGCTTGGCAGTAACGTCATCACTGATGCATTTCTTTTTCCATTTCATAGAGCCTGCTTTAGTTCATCTTCTTATGATCATTGGATTTTAGATTCCGGAACCTTAGACCATATTGCTTGTTCTCTCAAGCATTCCATCAATTATAAACCAATTAACCATGTTCAGATTACTCTTCCTTATAACCAAACCACTTTTCCACACAAAAGGGTACTGTCAAGTTGTCAGAAGACATATATTTGTTTCGCGTTCTTCTTGTTCCATCATTTGCATTTCAACCTTCTTTCTGCCAGTAAACTAACCATGAGATTTCCTTTTTAATTTTGTTTCAAATCAAATATTTGCCTTATCCAGGACCTTCTCAGTTCGAGAGAGATTGGTAGCGCCCAGAATCACAAAGACTGTATATACACACGACGGTTATATCTATTTCCTCACTATCGTTGATGATTTCTCTAGATATACATGGTTGTATATGATGAAAGGAAAGGGTGAAACTAGACAGATTGTTGCAGAATTTTGTGCTCTGGTTAATGCACAATTTGGAGAAACTGTTAAAAGATTCAGAACTGATCAGGGAAAGCTGTTTATGATGACTGAATTGTTTAGGGAGAGAGGATACTTCATGAACAAACTTGTGCATATACACATCAACAAAATGGGAGGATGGTTGTCCACATCGTGTGGCAGTTCAGACAAGTCTCTATCGATGAATTTGATGGCCAATTTTTCTGCAACTGAATTAGTAGTGGCATGAAGAAGTCGGGACCAATCTTTTCCAATGAATTTGCTAATTGATGGTTGTTCCATCGCGGATTTTTTTACCTGAACATAACATGACATTTGATAAGGAAATTTTCATTAAAACAATGATGAAAAAAATGCTTCTCGGCAATCGTTACATGCAATACAATAGATTCTACATGTGATATAAACAAGAAAAACAATTATAATGTATCCAGGAATCAGCAGGTTGATAGCAAGATAGTCTCTTTAGAAAGGGTTAGCTCTACTATTTATAGAGACAAATAACATATCATAAAGGAGACAAAAAATTTAACCACAAAAATAGAATTTGGTTATATCAAAGTCATATAAAAAAACGAATATAGATAGTTAAATAAATACAATACTGTTATACTAACAAATAACATGTCATACCCACACAATAAGATCAATAGGATGATGATTACCTACGGAGGAGCAATAATGTTTACTTTGCAATCAAGTTTGCACGGTGCATTCGGGGACAGAGGCAAAATCCATTCAGCTTGAACAAGATTTCTCTTTACATTTGGCTGACATGAAATAAGTGTCAAAATGAACTGGCTTCCAAAAAATGAACATCAGTCAGTTAGAGGTTCTTAGTATAGCCAAGGCGAAGTAAAATGTTTCCCCGCTCAATAATTGCCACATCATTTCAATTCTCATAACTGTCGATCCACCAACTGCTACTTATGCGAAAAAAAAAACACAAACATTGAGGAAAGAAAAAAAAAAGCGGAGGAACGGTGAAGGAGTGGCGCTTTGGAGCACCCGTGTATCATATGATATTTCACCATGCATATGATCTGTAATAGAAAGATCACAGAGAAACATCACTGGCTGCAAATTTTCAAAACAATCAACCAATACATGGATGATTTTTGCTAAAGGTAAACAACCTTAAACAATTCCGCTGGGTCTTCATTGTACAACATCTGAATGAGACGTGAAACAGAGTTTTGTTCCTCCTTAAAATCCTCTTCATCATCCTAAAAGACGGATGAAGTCTCAACTGCCAACCTATTGTTCACAACAACCTTTGAAAAGGATATTGAAAAAAGAGAAGAAAAAAAATGAGACTTAATATTAAAATTACATGATGTTCTGAACGTTACATCGGTTCTAATACAAACATCCAAATAATTAGAAAGTTGTTAGCAACTGACTAATATTATACACCGCATCATCCCATCTCAATTCTCGAACCGAGTGTAGGTTGACGTTGGGCTTAATCCACGCACTTTTAATATGGTATTCTGGAATGTCGCAAAAATCACAAATGGCATGGTGTCCACCACCGTACACTCCAAGTTTACTGGTCTTGAGAGAATATAAAAGTGGTTTATCATCAGCAATGAATCTATTAAAGCATATCATGTCTTCAAAATCTGGCATTTCAAGACAATCTGTGACTAGACAAGAGTTGCGACTTAAGAAAACCGCTTTATTGCCAAGTGTGTTGACTTCTTTCCATGCCATGGATGCGTCATCCAATTCATAAACCATAACCCGTTTTCCCCGTCTTCCAACCAACACTAACATTAGCTTTTCGTCACTTTCGAACAAGTAGCTAATGTGTACATACTTGCAAGGAATTTGTGCTTCAACAAGAAATTTCACCACTCTATCCCTCGGGTCATAAGAGCAAAGTTTACCGGAACTCACAATCCAATAGAACACATTGTTATGGAAGACAGGATTACTGTAAGGGATAAGTTCAGAGTCACCAACATTAGCTTCCGGAATATGAACTTCTGCCCATTCCTTCTCTCCCTGACATATATGGTAGACGTCACACCATGACTCGCACTGATATATCCCAAGAACAATACAGTCTGATGAAGTTGGCAATGATGTGAAGCACAAGCAATGCATGGCAACCTCAGGCAATTCAGGAATCTCTATTTTTTCAGTTGTTAGAGGATTGAGGAAGAATATTTCCCCCTCATTAGACGTGTTGGTCATGAGTAACCAACCATATTTAGCATCTTGTATGCTCAAAACTTTGAGATTTTGTAAAACAGGCACAATATACATACCGTTACACATAAAGTGGGATACCTCATGCGATGAGGATGGCATGTGCAAGAATATTGGCCGACCCAATAACATTTTTGGAGCCCATGTGATAACTGATCGCCAACTCTTTGAAACTGTTGCTGCCCGAGCACAACTTACACAAGATAATTTTTTTGCAATTGAAATTAGCACATCGTGTGGCAGTTCAGACCAGTCTCTATCGATGAATTTGATGGCCAATTTTTCTGCAACTGAATTAGTAGTGGCATGAAGAAGTCGGGACCAATCTTTTCCAATGGATTTGCTAATTGATGGTTGTTCCATCGCGGATTTTTTTACCTGAACATAACATGACATTTGATAAGGAAATTTTCATTAAAACAATGATAAAAGAAATGCTTCTCAGCAATCGTTACATGCAATACAATAGATTCTACTTGTGATATAAACAAATAAAAACAATTATAATGTATCCAGGAATCAGCAGGTTGATAGCAAGATAGTCTCTTTTAGAAAGGGTTAGCTCTACTATTTATAGAGACAAATAACATATCATAAAGGAGACAAAAAATTTAACCACAAAAATAGAATTTGGTTATATCAAAGGCATATGAAAAAACGAATATAGATAGTTAAATAAATACAATACTGTTATACTAACAAATAACATGTCATACCCACACAATAAGATAAATAGGATGATGATTACCTGCGTAGGAGCAATAATGTTTACTTTGCAATCAAGTTTGCACGGTGCATTCGGGGACACAGGCAAAATCCATTCAGCATGAACAAGATTTCTCTTTACATTTGGGCATGGCAATGAGAAAGTCAAGACTTTCTTCTTCAAGTCAAATGAATAGATACATGGATCGGATGGTTTTGTGAAATAAATTGTGTTTGCTTTGATGCCATAGTCTTCAACATGGCATGAGATGCCCGAACTGAAAGATGATAAAAAGAATGCTCTGCCTCCTAGATCATCAACGGCCACAAATCTCTTCCTCTCCCCGCTAATATCCACCTTGCAAATCACAAAATCATAGACATCTACGCGTATATAACATTTCCTAATTACGAACAACTCTCCATCAGATTCCACCAAATAGTCTGTATAATCCACATGGTATTCTGAACATTCGGGTATCTTGTTGTCCATTCCCAGGTTTGTTAGGGTCAGATACGGAGGGTTTGCCCCTAGTAAGAATATCTTGTCGAAGCAAGTAAAGATAAATATCTGACCCTTATAGCAACCAACAGCACGTATCCCATCAGGAGCAAATTTTTCCTCCTCGAGCTCTAAATACTTTTCATTCCAAACAGTCGCACCAGGCCTGCAGAAGTAATATGTTGCCCCCCCTGGATACTCTTCAATCATCATGACAATGCAATCTGGATTGTTTGGATCAGAAGAGAGAGCACAAAAATCATAACAAGGTCTTGGAAAGGGTGGTAGTTGAATTGTCGCCATGGAAACAGGATTGAACAGTCGTAAACTTTGACCATCATTTGGATCAGACAAGACCAACCAACCGTGCAAAGAGCACAGTAAATCAGTATCAAGCATCTCCTTTAAACATTTGTTGTGAACTTTCCGTTCAGACAATGAGTAGAAAGTGTGGGAGCGGTTACATCTTCCATGTGAATAAAAAATCCATGGATCCAAATTGGGAGATGGGAATTGGTGGAGGGCGTATCTACTAACAGTATTCATGGAGAAGAAACCTGTAATTTGTAAGTTGCAAATCAAAATAGAACATGGTCACTTGAAGAAAAAACATTCATGCAGTGATCACCTAATGTCCCAATTTATACAAAATAGCCTAAAAATAAAAAGATTGATTGGACAGCAGCAAGAGCCGAAACAACCTCAATTACTTACAGAATCAACAGCGCAAAATCTAAGATAATTTAAAATCAATTCTATAAGAAAAAAGAGGACATTGAAAAGAAAAGAATAACCCAGACTAACCTTGAAAATCTAAATCGCGCAGCTCTTAAGATTCATTAATCCTCTGTTTTACTCTGTTTTAGTCTTTTGGAGGGCTTCCTGCACAGAGAGGGTTGCCTGATTACACTAGAATTTCTTCAAGTATTATGAACTAAGTTGCTTGAAGAAATCTCCTACTGTTCCAATTCACTCAGAAAACTACATAAATATGGCCTAAAATTGTTTGGAAAACAACTACAATCAAATACAGAATTGTTTCCCAAAAAATCTGGGCTGGCTGAAATTAAACAAACACAAGAAGCATCCAGAGTCGCTGACATGCATATGATAATTATAGAAGGATTTGACAGAAACAGGGGCAATTAAACACACAATTAATTCGTAAAGCATCTGGGATGATTCAGATCGAATCAATAATAAAAAAGAGACCATCGAGATAGGGTTCAGATTCATTGACATGCATGTATGTAACAACAATAATTCAATTGGCAGTCCAAAACGTAGGCAAAGAAAATAACCACAAAATTTACACGGATGGGGGACTGCGATAAAGAAGGGGAGGAGGCGTGAGAGATTTTTTCTACCGGATACAGAATAGGGTCTAGGGTCTGTATATATACAGACAGGATTTCCTTTTTATCTTAGGAGAGGGTTTCCCATAGTTTTTAAATCAGCGGTTTTTTGAAGAAAAAAAAAATCAGCAGTTTGACCAGTCGAACCACGAATCGCTCAATAATCCGATCAGAAAAGATTAATTAGTATGGTTACTTAACAAACTGGGGATTTTCTGGTCTGACTAGAAAATTGGATAGTTCGACCAGAAATTATTGACTGAGTTATTTTTTTATTTTTGATTCGAGATTAATCATTTGTATAAATATTTTATTTCGTGTATTTTTATAAAAAAATGGCATTATTATATATTATTATTAGTATATTACATAATTTTTTATATAAATACCTATATATATTTCAAAAAATATATTTTTAAAAAATATTAAATCTGGTCGGACTGGTCAGACCAGTCTGACCATCAATTGCCCAGCAAACTAGGTCAATCTGCAGGCCGTTTTTCAAAACTATGAGATTTTCTGGATAAATTAAATGTGTTAATTTTTATTGTTCTTTTCAGAATTAATAGTTATGAGCTTTCCTAATGGAACGAGGATATAAATTATAGATTATCATCGGGATCGAAAATCCTAGGAATTAGGCCCAGAACTCTTAGATCATCTACACCCTCATTCCCTATTCAACTTATTTTTGGATTATTTAATTAATTTTTCACTTATCCATTTCAATTTATATTTCTACTCAGACTCTCATTCTGAATATTCTTCATTCAACTTATATTCAACCAATAAACAATTAATATATTTATCTTCCACATCATAAAAAAATACAAAAACCTTGCATTCTGGGCCCTATATGGGCCTAAATTGGGTAAATCAAAATCGGAGAGATCGACGTTTAAAAATATAATTATATAGGTTTTTCTGAATATGGTAAGTGAATTTTTTCTATTAAGTTTATACCGATGGACTGAGTGTCCACAAAGTATTCTTATTTAATTTTTTTTATTGAAACAATCAAATATTCAATTGTCCCTAAACCAATTAAGAGTCTAATTCTTGTTCAATTTATAAGTAACTTTGAAATTCCCACTCCAATCAATTTTTCATAACCCCACCGAAAACATTATATTTGTAAAAAAAATACTAACTCATAACCCAGCAAAGTTCACCATATATTCGCAATTCTCTCCTATTTTTTGGTTTGGCTCAAAGATTCTTTAATTTTTTTTTTAGAAATCCTAATCTATTATAGTATAGAGGCATGGTTTGAAATCCAACCCACCCAAATACCACTGGACCAAATGTTCAGGGCTCAAAAATTCTTTATTGAAGTTAAAGCAATGTTGGGCAAATGTAAGTTTCATAACATAAAGCCAAAAGACCGCACAATATAAAATAGGTCACAACTATAGGTGGAGTTAGGTACAAATGAATGCTGTTTTTACTTTTTAGAGGAATAAATGAATGCTGCTAGAGAGAGATATAATCCAATAAACAAAATCTTCTGGGCTCACCATCCCCATGTACTATTACGGTTGGCTGGCAATCCTCAGTTGGATGTGAGACATGCCAATTTTTTTGGTCTGGCACGTGGCTTGCACGCGCCCTATCCCCGGGACGGATGGGGACGCGGGTGGAACGTGGAATGTTATTTTTTTTTTGTCTCTGTAATATAATAAATGTTAATTTATTCCCTAATGTGGAATGTGGTTCTTGTGGTGCAACAACATTTCTTCCTCACGTCTTTTATACGGAAAAAATATGTAAAATACCATAGGAAAAATATGCTATAAATAAATAAACACCATCTTTATATAAATTTTCAATTCTCCCTTTATTTTTAGGATTCTAATACTATACTAAAAGATTTATTAGAATGATTAATTCAAATTTAAATTAAATATAATTTTGGAAAACTTGAAACATGTTAACAAAAATATATGATCTTTTTCTTTTTTCTACAGATTGGCGAACTCTTTCCCAAAAAAATGGAAATTTGAAATTCACGACCACCGGATTCAAAATTACGAAGCAGATTATAATTTATATATATATATATATATATATATATAATTAATTAAAGTGCTGGGCTTGGTTTGTGGGTAAGCGGGAGAAGGAAGGAAGGAAGTAAATGGGCTGCCACTTAAATCTGGAAATGGGCTTGAAAGGTTGATTACAGCTGTACACAAATGGGCTACCACTTCCCAAATAAAATACAATAACTAATATAAGTAAATAAAAGTGTGAACCTCTGTATCCAAGTTCGCCTAGTTCAGTTGGTAGGGCGAATGTCACTTATCTTGTGGCCATGAGATCGAATCGGATGGATTTTCTGAGTCTGATTTTCTGGGTTGACCGGCTGGTCGGACCAGAAAATTTCTGGTTTGTTAAAGTCAGAATTTTTACTCGGTACTGATTAGTGGTTTGAAAATTATGCTTAAAACAATCACATTTTCTTTTTTAAAGTTTAAACAAAAGAGGGTTTGTATTTCCTTTTTTTCTTAGGAGAGGGTTTCCTGAATAAATTAAATATGTGTTAATTTTATTGTTCTTTCCTAATGGAATGAGGAGATAAATTCATAAATTGAAGATTATCATCGGGCTCGAAAATCCTAGGAATTAGGCCCAAACCCTTATGAGTTAAGATCTCTCTAATATAATAAATGCGAATATATTCCCTGATTGTGGAATGTGTTGTGGTGCAACTAGGGATGACAATTGGACCATGATCCTAAAGGTCTACCCAGTTTTAAATTCGAAGGGTTTAGGATTTGTTGACTTTGACCAGGTCCTAGATCCGAATCCTGCCTGAATCCTGATATTTAAAAAAGATAAGGGTATGGATACGGACTTATAGGATCCTACCCGGATCCTACCAGAATTTTATATATATATATATTTTAGAATATAAACAGTAAATCATTAATACAGACTATCCTATTTAACTTCAACTTCCTAATTACAGGTTACCCTATTCAACTTTAAATTCCTAATTAAATATTTTCAACTTCAATTTCCTAATTAAATATTCTAAATTTAACCTAAAAACCCATCTCCAACTTCTTATTTAAAGTCCCAAAAAGTCTAAATTAAATGCCCCTAATTAAATATCCTAAATTTAACCCAGAAATCCATCTTCAACTTCTTATTTAAAGTCCCAAAAAATTTAGATTAAACATCCAAAAATTTTGTGACCTAAAAAAACCATCTTCAACTTCTTAATAACGATAAAAGTCTTATCATTATTGTGTGGTTTAATTTTATAATATATATGAATTTTGACATTGTGGTTAAATTTTTTAATTAAATAATTTTATGTACCTTAGACCCGCAGATCGATCCTTATCCTACCCGATATTTTTGGAACCATATCATGCCCGAATCCTATTTTTAAAAGAGGATAAGGATAATGATTTGGGTCCACCTTCAAAAAAGAGGATAAGGATCTCGGTCCTATAGATCCTACCCGAATCATGCTCATTGCCATTCCTAGGTGCAACCACATTTCTTCCTCACGTCTTTTATATGAAAAAAAACGTAAAATACCATAGGGAAAATATGGTATAAATAAATGAACACCATCTTTTTATAAATTTTCAATTCTCGCATTTTTTTAGGATTCTAATACTATATTAAAATATTTATTAGAATGATTAATTTAAATTAAATATGATTTTGAAAATTTGAAACATGTCGTAATAAATATTTAACAAAAATATATGACCTCTTTAATTTATTTTTTTTGAAATTCGCGACCTCTCCCCCATAAATCACAAGGCACTTTCTTGCAGAAAAAACTTAGCAATGATTTAAATGAGGAATCCATACAAAACTCATTTGCTAGCTCTCTCCATCAAACAAATGAATTCGAAGACTATCATCATTATCCTAGGATATTCCTGTAAGAATATTTCCTATTTAGTTAAACGGGAAAGATCTCACAAGATCTCTTCATAAAGAGTAAATATCTTTTCATATAATGTGGTCCATATATTGGCAAGATTGACCCACATATTTTGTGGACAAAATTAAACTCAATAGGAAATTATTTGCTAATCAAGAAATTGTGATATTCTTGAATTGGTAATTGACTATATTACGAGATCACAATATTCTCCATTGATGGTTATGGAGAGCCTATAAATACAATACTTCGGAGTCCCCTAAACTCACTCACACATTCAGAATCCTAGCACCATCAAGGAGTGATAGCAAGAGTTTAGAAGAGCCACAAAGCCTTGTCGGATTAAAACTGAAGTCCGACATAAGCCATAACAATGGCCGGAGATAACCCGATCCTTTTTCGCTTCCGCTATGTGTGTGTTCATAATGTTCAGAATGTTGGATCCTTAATCCAACGTTGGACTTATATGTGAAATAATTATTTAATGGGCTGTCATGTCCGGTTGAGCCCACTTAAAAGTGATCAAATAAGGTTTGAGCTTTAATGTATCTAATAGGGTGTGGGCCTTTAATGTGTAGAGACATCACGCAAATTAGGGTTTTGTGATGGGCAAAACCGTAATTACGAAAACTAGGGTTTACCTCTTATAAATTAGGGTCATGGTGCCCTTAGACAAGCCGTTATACTACTCTTTCCATTGAGATTAGGTCGGTGAGAACTAAAGGAACTCTCTGAAGTTTGTCATAACCCGGAAGGCCAACCCGTCTTCCGCGTCACGTTATTTGCTATGGATTCAGGTACGCTTCCGCATTCGGTTAATCTTAATAATTTACATGAGATCTTTGGGCTATGGATTGCACTTTAGATAAATCCAAACAAGTGGTATCAGAGCCTGTCATGCTAGATTATTAAGATTGCAATTTTTGGTCGCTGTCTTGAGATTTATTTTGGTCGATTATGTAATTGGTTTCGTTGGATTCAAAACGTGGATTCAGGGAATGAATTAAAATATTCCGTCAGCGTAGCATAAGTTGAAATCCGACGAACTAATGAGAGGTTTCTGGATTAAAATATTGATCATAATGATCGGAAACCATTGAAACTCCATCAGTTGATTGCTATTGCATATTCCTGATTTAAGTTTGTTCTGGATTGGATTCTATGAATTAAGGAATCGTTTTAGGGTTCCTTTTATGGACTTAGATCGAGAAGTTATGTTCAGAAATTAATTCAGAAAAGGAGTAATTTGGGTTTTATAGCATGATTATTGATCTTTAAGGATTAATTATTGTCGTTGTTTATTTTGGATTTGCTTAACAACAAAATCCAATTTGGTCTTGCGATTGTTCATGGTCATTATTATTGGAATTAAATATTCCGTTTTGGATTAAGATTTCGTTGAACATTAAGGATAAAGTAATCGAAGGATTTCAGGAAATCAGAGAATATATAATATATAAGGATCGGAGGATTAATTTACTGTTACCCTTAAGAATTATTCCTTCACATGACAACGATAGTGAAATTCTCAGGGTTAAAATATTTCTCTCGCATGAATTATTGTTTTCTCTTCGATTCTGTGAACATGAATTGAATTGTACATGCGATGATTTATGTTATCTCTGTGATGCGTGCTGTCGTTTAGGATTCAGTTTTGATTTTAAGGCTAAGGTTTATGAATTAGTACAGAAAATAAGGTTTATCGTATGTTATAGAATCTGGTAAAAATCAAGAATTGGATTAAACTCTTAAGGTTTTCAGTACAATTTTATTGTGGTGTGATGATTATTGTCTATGAACAATTATAGATTCAGTTTTCGTGAAAGTAAGTTTACGGATAAACAAATTGTTTATTAAATTCAGAATGCATAAATTAATTCCATTAGGTTATAGAAATTAATTTATTAGTTTATAGATTCAGCATTGGAGACTTTTGTGGATTTGGAATCTTATGATTTTGGTCAGAAATTGTATAGTTCTGGTCATAATAATTTCATGACTTCGGACGATTATCAGTTTAAGAAAATCCAATGGGATTAAAATAAATGTTTTCTGGATTTATATGTCTATGGTTTCGGATTTTGGATGATTTCGGACAAAGTTTAGAAAAATTCAGTTTATCTTCTTTACGGTGTGCTTAGAATGATATGGATTAAGTTCAAGAAAAATTGGTTAT
>SOPF01028399.1:79859-105032 GCA_012979155.1 Hypericum perforatum | reverse complement strand
TTCAAGAAAAATTGGTTATTCGGTTATTTTCTTGAACATTCAGAATATTATGTGTATTAAATTCAAATATTAAGTATTTGTATATATTTTAAAGTAAATCAATTGACACAATAAGTTGCCAAAGTAACCTCTATTGTGAAAGATGGTTCACGATAAAATACAAAAGGTTGTGTATGTGCATTTTATGTAAATATTTATCGGCCCAAAGGAAGGTAAATGTTTATTTTAACTTGCATAAATGGTGGCAATGAACATGTGATAATTTTTTGGCTTTGCATGTGAATAATCAATCGGCCCAAAGGAAGGTTATTATTTGACATGCTCTTATTATCAATGTTCAATTGCTATAACAAGATATCACTTACAAGTTAATATTTTGTCCAAAGATAGAATATTAATGGAGTGTCCGGTATCTTGAAATGGGATGTACTGATATTTGAATTTATTATTATTTCAGTTTAAAGCTAATGTGAGCTGATTTTGTGTTATTTTGCATATGTTCTCTTATTCAGCTATGAGTAATCCTGCAAATATTTCTGCCAACATTAATTCGATCCCCATGCTGAATGGCACAAATTTCAAGACCTGGAAGGAAAATGTCCTCATAGTTGGGGTCATGGACTTGGATTTGGCCATAAGGACTGACTGCCCCACACTTTAACAGCTGCGAGTACCTCTGAACAAAAAAGGGAGATGGAAAGGTGGGAGCGGTCAAATAGGATGTGCATGATGATCATAAAGAAAGCTATTCCTGAGGCATTTAGGGACACTGTATCAGATAAAATCGTGACAGTTAAGGAATATCTTGCTGATATTGAGACAAAATTTGTCGAGAGTGAAAAGTCTGAAATTGGTACACTCTTGACAAATCTTATCTCAATGAGGTATAAGGGTAAAGGCAATATTAGGGAGTACATTATGGAAATGTCTCATATAACTTCAAAGTTGAAAGCCCTCAAACTTGAGATTTCTCAAGACTTGTTGGTGCATCTGGTTTTGATATCTCTTCCGGCACAGTTCAGTCAGTTTAAAGTGAGCTATAATTTTCAGAAAGAGACTTGGTCTCTGAATGAGCTCATCTCTCATTGTATCCAAGAAGAGGAAAGGATGAAGTTAGATAAGACAAATATGGCTAATATTGCCTTTTCCCATAAAGATAAAGGCAAGAAAAGAAAGAATAATGCTGCACATACGACACCAGAAAAAAAACAACAAAAGATAGCTGAAGGAAATGGTTGTTTCTTTTGTGGAGCTGAAGGTCACGTGAAGAAGCAATACACTAATTATCATGCTTGGCGTGCTAAGAAGGGATTGCCTGAATTGCCAAAAGCCGAGTGATACTGAAAGACTCATCTATGTGGGCGATGGCAAATCAGCTAAAGTTGAAGCAATAAGGACATTTAGATTATTGTTAAAGAGTGGACACTGTTTTGGATCTTTTGGAAACATTTATGGTACCGTCATTTAGACGAATTTGATTTCTATTCCTTTATTGGACAAATTTGGTTATTCTTGTTCTTTTGGGAATGGAAAATTCAGTTTGTTTCATGATTCAAATTTAGTACTACTTCTTTGTCAGTTTACGATAATCTATATTTGGTTGAAATAATTGCTTCATATAATCAATCTCTGCAGCTAAGTACACGACCTCATAAGTGAAAATTCACTAATGAGAATTCTGCTTTGCTATGACACAAAAGGTTAGGTTATATCTCTCGAAAGAGGATAGAAAGATTAGTGTCAAGCAAAATTTTGAACCCTTTAGATTATGCAAATTTTGATGTTTGCATTAATTATATAAAAGGAAAGACAACCCATCAAAGGAGACGTGATACCCCTGTGGCTAAAGAAGACAAGTTTAGTCTCGAATAGTGTCCTAAAATGTTTTGGAGAAAGAGGAAATGCATCAATTTCCATATGCATCTACAGTTGGGAATTTGATGTATGCTCAGGTTTATACACGTTCGGATATTATGTCTAGGAATGTTGGGCAGATATTTGAGCAATCCAGGATTAGCTCATTGAAAAGCAGTTAAAAGAGTTATGAGGTACTTATAGAGAACAAAAGGTTACATGCTCACATATAGGAGATCAAATCAATTTAAGATTATTAGGTACTCTAAAAGAATTCAGTATGGTCAATTGTTTATAGAACATATTTGGACAAACTCCATGATTGCAGATCCGCTTACTAAGGGATTGACACCTAAGAAGTTTCGTGAGCATACTGCTCGTATGGGTGTTATCTTCATTGAGGATATTCGGTTTTAGTGGGAGTTTGTAATTTAGATGTTCTGATAGACATATTTCTGGTTATTTCAGTTTATGGATATTTTCAGGTTATTTTCTGCAGAAATAAGGTTGGTAATAAAGTTTGGTAATTTATCCATACTCTAATTTTGGTTCAGTTGATCTCAATAAAGTTTAAGGTTGGACCAATTGGAAATATGCATGTTTTGGTCACGTTACATGACATTTCCATGCTACACATCCACATCATAATCTATATCATTCAGTTATATCGCATTGTGACCATTGATGGGTCAAGTTACGAAATAAATGTAACGAAGGCTGCTTTGATCCTATGTTGGTATGATTGATGGACGGGATTGGTTATAGAGACATTTCAGTAATGACAGCAAAATGAGCTCAATAAGGTATACATTACATGATTATAAAGTTACACATATAGTCCAAGTGGGAGATTGTTGGATCCTTAATCCAACGTTGGACTTATATGTGAAATAATTATGTAATGGGCTGTCATGTCCGGTTGAGCCCACTTAAAAGTGATCAAATAAGGTTTGGGCTTTAATGTATCTAATAGGGTGTGGGCCTTTAATGTGTAGAGACATCAGGCAAATTAGGGTTTTGTGATGGGCAAAACCGTAATTACGGAAACTAGAGTTTACCCCTTATAAATTAGGGTCATGGTCCCCGGGTTAGACAAGCCGTTACACTACTCTTCCCATTGAGATTAGGTCAGTGAGAACTAAAGGAACTCTCTGAGGTTTGTCATAACTCAGAAGGCCAACCCGTCTTCCGCGTCACGTTCTTCGCTATGGATTCAGGTACGCTTCCGCATTCGGTTAATCTTAATAATTTACATGAGATTTTTGGGCTATGAATTACAGTTTAGATAAATCCAAAAACAGAACACATATAAATTGTGTATAAAATCTATCAATTCCATCGGAACACGAGAGGAGAATGTATGACAACTTTCGAAAATCAAGCAAGGTGTACCAGCGCTTTTCATAGCTTGAATCGGAATTCGCACCCAAACTCACAGCTCAATTGTGCTTTGTTATTAATCACTCGGCCCTTTCATTGACCATTGCGACTTCATGCACGTCCTCCAGCTAAGCGAGTCCAGTTTTATAGTCGTGAACGATACACTTCAAGTCCACGAGACCCAATCCCGGTACTCGTCTGATCTTCCGTTCCTTCATCATCTCCTTTACCCTCTCTACCTCGTCCCATTGTCCAGCAACAGAATAGATATTGTTCACCAACAAATGATAGTGTGAAAAGTTCAAAGGTTCTGCATCTATCAAGGACTTCGCAATTCTAACTGCCAAAGTAGCATCTCCAGCAAAACGACATCGGGCAAGTAGATTAGCCCACACCAAAGACTGGAATGAGAAATTCTTACCAGCCTCAACTGAGTTCCTTAATAGATATTCTGCCGCCCGAACAAGCCCTACACCTATATAAAGGTTGGACATGCACCAATAGTGCGCAAAATTTGGCTTTATACCACGCTCGTGAATTATTTGGCTGAAGAAGTTGTTCCCTTCAGACAACAATCCTAGGCGAGCACAAGCGCATAATACACCGATATAAGTTACTTCATCAGGAGCTACCTTGCCTCTGCATTCTGATCTTGATGATCCTATCATCTCCCCAAACAATCGAAGACCCTCTGTGGCATTCTCATTGATGCAATACCCCAAAATCATTGCATTCAAGGACACCAATACAATTTTATGGGGAGGTTACTTAATTATTAAATAAACTTTAATATATATTACTTATTACAATTAATTAATTTATGATATTTTATTTCTAGGGACTATTGGCTTATCATTTCAACCATGATCAACATACACATTTTAAGTAGTACATGATTTTGTTCAAATTATTAAAAAATTTAATTTATTTACATGAAGCCTGAATTATGAGTCACTAATATTCACGAGACATCCATATGCTATTTCTATATTTTGTTAAATGAAAATATATTATGTCTTGATTTCTATTTTATATTAATATCTAACAAAAATAAAGCATCGACTAAAACAACTTTTTCCATTTTATATCATTGAAATAAAATGAATAATAACATTTCATTAATTTTCATTAAACTATTGATGAATTTTGTTGACATATATTATTTAGGAAATAATTCTTTTAACTATGACTCAATATTGTCTTGATTTTATTTTCATTGTTGAATATCTTACAAACATATTATTAAATCATCCCATCAATACAATTATAGGAATAAGATAAGATTATAAACTTTTTATTACTTTGGATTCGACGAGAATAAAATAAGAAACGGTCTCAATTTGTTATATGTAGTTAGTTATCCAAATTAATCAACTTCAAACAAAAAGTTTTATGGTCTAAGGTAAATCCTTTATTCTATAAATATTATAGTTCTTTCTTAAACCTAGAAGTCATTTTTATGGTCTAAGGTAAATCCTTTATTCTATAAGTTGTTTTAGTATCTCTCTTAATTTTAGTTTGTAATATAAATATTTTACTTTTTCTTTGAAACAAAAAAGAAATGTGACAATTTTCAAAATAAAGTATAATGATGAAGATGAGATAATATTCTACAAAATCTAAATTTTACATTTATACAGTTGGGGGAGGTTACTTAATAATAATCAATAAAGCTTAGTATACATTATTTATAATAATTAATTAATTAATGATATTTTATTTCTAAGAATAATGGGGTTATCATTTCCACCATGATCAACATACACACTTGATGTAGTATGTGATTTTGTTCATTGATTTTGTTTAAATGATAAAAAAATTAATTTACATGCATAATGCCTGAATTGTGGGTCACTAGTATTCATGAGCCATCCATATGCTATTTGTATTTTTTTTAAATGACAATATATTATGTATTGATTTCTATTTTATATTATAATCGAATTAAAATTAAAGCATTGACTAAAACTAATTTTTCCATCTTATATCATTGAAATAAAACAAATCATAACATTTCTCATTATTTTATATTTAAAAAACAATTTGTATTTTAAGAAAATTAAAATGTAACAAATATGTTTCATTGCTGGATTTGACATATATTGTTTAGGAAACAATGTTTTTAACTATGATTCAATATTGTCTTGATTTTATTTTCATTATTGAATATCCTATTTAAATATCATTAAATTAACTCATCAATACACTTGGTATGAAAGGATTACTATAAAAAAAATTGTTTGACATTGATTAATTTGGACAACTAATTACATATGACGAATTAGTAGAGCCACAAATTGAGGCCGCTTAGATATCATTGCATATTTTGACAATTTTATTCTAACATAACTCATATTTTATTATTAAAATTTTTTAGTTTAATTTTTTTTAATTTAAACTAATTTATATTTGATCCACTAGGTCAACTAATATAGCTTATAATCAATAAAGCATGACAAAGTTTTTCCATGATATTTTATCATTTTTATTTGTGTTTCTGATTGAGATTTTGGAGAATATCATTTCAGACTTTAGAGTAGACGTTTGGCCTGTAAATAAAGTTAGGTCAGTCCATTATTAATTAAAGAGGAAATGACTAATTAGCAAATTATAATATCAACAAGAATGATGAGCAATCTTTTTAGCAATAGAATCCGCGTCCTTCATCTCCTACAAATCCATGCGTTTCAAACGTGACGTAGACATCAGATTCTCTAAAATCTTTCCACCGATCTAAACATATGGATTTTTGCAAATCATATTCTGCTTTATTTTTTTTTTATCTCTTTTAGTTGACATTGAATGATTGTGCGATTAACCTAACCCCAAACAACTTCAAAAGCAAATGAGAATCCATCTAGCAATTGAGGGGGAAGGGGAGGAGGAGAGGCCGCAGAGGGAGTTGGTTAGGTTAGACCACCAAGGGAGGAGGCCTGCCATCTATTTGGTGAGGGGCAATCTCATCATTTCGGATCCATCTTGCTTCTTGAGCCATTAATAACTACTAGTCTACTATTACTACTTCTTCATTTTCTTCTGTATGGTTAGGTGGCCATTTTTCCACATAGTGGTTAAAATGAAAAAAAATAACAAAAATGAGGTCCTCGAGAAATTTTTTTTATTTAGAGTTGAGCCAAAATCTCGAAAAAAATTATAGTTTTGGTTTGGCTGAAATCACATTTTTTCAGCATTTCGTGAGCTTTTTAGCGGTTCAAGGCATGAACCAAAAACGAAAATTTTATAGCTGTTTGATTTTTTCGAATTTGGCTCAAGTCGCACCGATCTGACCAAAGAAATAAAAGGCATAAAAAGTGTGTTTCGAACAAGTTACGTGGTTCACCCAGCTTCTGATGAACCTAGGTCTGACCGGCTAGAAGAAAATGCAAAAAATAAACCCGATTTTGGTATTTTGAGAAAACGCAAAAATAAACGCATTTTTTTGTCTTTTTTAGAAAACACAAAAATAAATGCAGTTTCGGTCTTTTTACAAAAAGTAGGGAAAATGCTATTTTGGTCTTGAGTTGAACCTCAGGTTCGACTGGCTACAAAAACATACATATAAATACGGTTTGATTCCTAAAAAATACAACTTCGAACTTCCCAATTGATATATTATGTAATCAAAACCTAAAAATTGGATTCTTCGTAACTGATTTTAGTAACCATCTCAGTAAAAATATTATTTTTGCATAGAATAGTTGGTATTGACGAGAATGATAAAAAGTTGTTAGTTAAACATTATAAAGGGTTACAACATATTTAAAAACCAAGTATGATAGATAAAGCTTAGTACAACTAAATATTACAAATTATAATGTTCAACAAGTTTAATAAAACCAAATATTACAAATTATAAAGTTTCACAAGTTTGATACAACCAAAGAAAAAAATTACATAGTTTGGTCATTAATTAACTCGATGTTTATCTGGTACTTGCAAATACTTTGACTATATTTGGTAGAGTAAAGTTTAGAGAAAATACATGCTTGAATGAAGAAAATATGGCCACTTGAAGATAATTAAAATAAAATATGTAAGTATAATACATATATCGATTTATGAGCTTAATACACCATAAGAACTTACATTTTGAAGTATCAAAGCATTTTTTCCCCAATATTAAAACCTTCTTCGATGAAGACTTTGTGATGTATGCTTACATTTATGGTATCAATAGCGTCTTTTAGAATAATGTATTAGTTTAAATGATATCATTTTATGTTTGGGTGAAAGTCTCAACCATGACAACCACCTAAAAAACACATAATTAAACTAAGTTTTTTGGCATAATCAAAGTTGAGCTGATGAACAATAATGTTACCTGAGATATTTTTGCACGTTTGAAAAAAGTCATTTAGCTTTTTGAATAGTTGTCACTAAATTTTCTCATTGCGCCATTCTTAAAAAAATTAGTATGCTAAAAGTAATATAATGCTAAAAAATAGAAGGTTGAGTATATATTATACCTCCAATTCTAAGAAAATCGAATGTTGTTGTTAATGGGTCTTATGAATGTGTAATCAGTGGGGGACTTGTTGAATTCTTTTGTGATACGTTGCTAAGTATTGAAATCGGGTTGTGAGGATGATATGAAGATTGGCTTGGAAACAGTCTGTGTTTTTATCACACTTCATACTAAGAATTTCCTCCTACTGATCTAATAGATCTATCTTGAATAAGAATAGAGAACCGAATAGGAAAGAGAACAATCACACATGAATATATAAATTTAAAATTTTGTTTATTTCACAAAGTATAAAATGCAAGGAATTTTGCGCTTTTGTTTAAATTTCGGAATGATGGCAGGGCAAATTTAATTATTCCTCTGAACTTTGGTGTATTGTATTCAAAAATCTATAAAAGGAGCGTTGACAAATTGGGCATTATCATGTGCCTAAATGTGGAGAGAAAAAAGTGTGAAATGATTACAGATAAAAACAAAAATAATGGTTAAGCAATTTATGACTACATGTAGCTTGGTGAAAATAATTTGTTTATCTTGTGAGAAAATTTATGACCATGAACTGAGTAGGCTTATTGGACTTACCTAATTTAGGTCATTGAATTTATCACTATCAATGGGCTTGGTGGATCTGACATCGAAAAAATTTTTAGAGTTGAGAATAATTAATGGTTCACTGTATATGACCAAAATAATTAATGAATTATCGGTTAATTTGAATATCAAAGTTGCCGAATGTGAGGCCGGTTTGATCGAAAACTCAAAACCGCGTTAAAATATGCAGTTTTGAGCTTAAACTATGTATTTTTGTTCAGTTTTGTTCTCAAAACCACATTTTTTTTTTTGCTGTTTTGAGTTTATGGTCGAACCCACCAAAAGTTTTTGATCTTGGAATTAACCATAATTCATTAATAACTATGAGTTTATCAGAACTGCATGTAGTTCCACTCAGAAATGCAGAAAAATATGTGGTTTTGGGTAAGCCAAGTCGAGCTAACCTCGAACACGTGCACACAAAAAAAGTGAGGGTCTGGTTTAGCCGATTTTTTAAGTCGAGCTGGTCAGATCCAGAACTGCACATTTTTTGCGATTTTGGTTAGCAACGGCTCATATTGATGCGATTTTTTTTTTTGCATATTTTTGTGCGATTTTGTTTTATTCCTAGACAGGAAATCAATTCTCGAGAATCTATTTTCGTTAATCTTTTTCATTTTAACCCTTCTGCAGAAAAATAGCTTCGTTAGGTTATTTCTCTACGGACGACGCCGTAGAGGACGTCAAAGGCGAAAAACTGGTCTATTTGCTTGTATTCCGATTCGTCCGTTAACTTTTTCCTTTTTTTTAATCCACTCCAAATCTTCCGGTATATGACCAAGTCATGCAATATAACGAAATTTTTTCCTTATTATTATATCATTTCCAAGTTTACTGAAACGAACAATAAATGTGACGAATGATAATTGACAATATCTTCTAATACTATTCATTTTAATATGTCATTTTCTAAGACTCAAAATCAAATAGATAGATAGATGTTCAGTCGGATTTCCAATGATATTTGGCGAGAAGCCTGTAATTTTGGACGGATGAAGAAACAGTATAGGCCGGACAATTTGGAGGAGAATTCCCGTGCAAAAACTAGGATTATATTTTGAAAACATTTTCATTCGGATGGAAAATTTTGAATTTTCATTTAATGTTAATCCATAGTTGGTTTATGTCAAAGATGTTAATTATATAATAATGTAGTCTTTTATGAATAATAGCATAAAAAATCATTAAAAATATATCATTGTCTAACTAATCTCAAAAGCAAGCATGAGTGAAAATTCTCACCAAGTAATGTTGTGCTGTCCGCTCTGCGACCGATTGCTCCAAGTGGGACACATTACATTACTAGATTTGTTTTTCTAGGTGGGAATTCTTTTCAGAGGCAAGTTGAATTGCAAATATGGAAGGAATTCAATTTATAAAACTAAATATCTTCAATCGAACAATACGAAACTATCAGAGGTGATCAGATAAAAGCCGAAGTGGAGAAGGCATAACTCAAGGAGTGGAAAATTTATTGAAGAAGGAAAAAAAATCCATTGCTGAGTAGAAAAGAAAAGACAAAAAGGAAGATGGTGAAATTGAGCAAGGCGCTGCTCAAAGAAGCAGGGAGCGGATTTAACAAGACCCTTTTGGAGTTCCTGGTCTGCCTACTCTCCAAACAACCCCACAGATGGTAAGATTCTTAACGCTGATGGTGAATCCAAACATGGGGATGGCAATGATCCGTTGACCGAGACAAAGGAGGGTTAATACGGGTTCTATCCGGTACTACTCATTCACAAAATTAAGCTAATGGCTGGTGTTATGAGTAGGGAGAGAAATTTGAAATTTACAGGGTGGCCATCATGTTGATTGTAGGCAATTCTCAATTTGATGTGGATGGCGATTGAAGATTCCTTAATGCTGCTGCGTTCTTAGGAAATTGGAAGCAAAAATCGCACATCGTGCCGGCTAAGTGTTTTCAGTAGTATGTGTTTGTGCTTTTAAGTTTTGTCAGGATACAATGACCAGGGTCTTTCAAGTATGTAAGGTTGAATCTCAGTAGGCATGATGTAAAATCAGCATCCAAATATAGTTGAGACAACTTTTATTGTCTTTCACCCTCAGTTTAGCAGGTAAAAAGGTACATCTTCTGATTACGGATGCTTCATTCCGAATGTTAGTCATCGAAATGTTTTTATGAACTTGTGAATTTTGTGAGTTGATGAATCCCGGATTTTGGCTTGTAGACAGCCAATATGTAACCATGAGAAGAATTATTGTCAATGAAAAGGTCAAAGCTTTTTTATGGAAGCTCTAAATCAGATCTGAAATTCAACCACCCTTCTAAATTACTCGATGCATGTACTTCAATCTTCTTAAAATGCTCTTTTTAAAGTTGTACCAAAGCAAATGCTGGAATTTAGAGTGCTGCAGATCCAGATCAAAACATCAGCAAGTCCGAACATCGTTTGGGTCGCCACTTCCATAATGCTGGCATCACTGCCGCTGAGTCTGCAACCGCGCCAAATTTGGTCCGGGAATTCGAGGTGCCTGCCGCTAAGGTTTGTGAGATATGTTGTGTTTGCCGGACAAGATTGAAAGCCAGGGGACAGGCTAGGACGATGGACGATCGATCCTACCTTACCTGCTCCTTTTTCACGAGGTATGCATTGGTAAGTGGTTTGACACTGGTCAGAAAACCTGTTCAGTCCCCCGGTCATCCTTGGAGGAAGCAAAAAAATATCATGGAAGAGGGAAGCGCCGAGGGAATGAATGGTTACCATAAAGAAAGAACAAAAAATTTCCATTGCCGGGAATTGAACCCGGGTCTCCTGGGTGAAAGCCAGAAATCCTAACCACTGGACGACAATGGATGTTTATTTTTCTGTCGAGATAAGTTTAAGTATAATATTTGAAATAAATACTAAGTATTTGTTACCCACTTTAACACGTTCAACTCTAGCTCCAGCAACTGTACGGGTTTAATACCTCAAAAGTAATTTGTAAATTGTGGATAAACTGTTTTCACAATTTCAAGGAGAGTCCCAAGAATAAAGGTTTTATTCCTCTCCTAATGTTATTACGGAGGATCGAATCTTGCTTTGCCCTACCAAGTGTAGCAATGGGCTTTTGTCGATACACAACCAAATATGGGCCTACTGAGTCTTATTACTCTTAAAAAGTGAAAACTCGTTGTTCATTGTTCTGTTCTTTCGAACAAAAGTAAAAACTAAAAACAGACTAAAAAGGAGTATATGCTAACGAACTCAAACCAAATGAATTTGGACCACACAATTTTTACATCAAATTTGGACCACACACATTTTTTTTCATCCGAAAAGTCTCGTTATTTGGATTCAAAAAATTGTATAAAATTACCAAAAAACAATAAAAATATTTAATTGCACAAAAAAGTCAAAAACAGTAAAAGGAATTTTTAGAATTTTTTTCCTAATTTTTCCGATTTTTTTTAATTTTTTTTTATTTTAAAAAAAAAATAAAAAAAATAATGTTATATTACCCCGGGCGACGTGGCCCAATCAGAAGGGGCCACGTCGCCCGGGGCGAGGCGCGCCCCGACTGACACCAGGGGCGCCGCGAGGAAAACCTCGCGCCCAATCCCGGGCCGCCACGTGGCGTGCCCGGGGCGCGTGACCACCCGGATGCGGGTGGTCTTAACATCTCCCAATATTCTGCAGCAAATGACAAAAGTCGGACCAGATATTATAACGCATTATAAAGTCACGTAACGTGTCAAATGTCTATGCGTCCGACGCAAAAATGCACGTTGCACGACCAATTTGGATATGGACGACCCCCACACTAATATAAATTTTTAACCGTGATTCCCTCTTTCATACAATTTCAATTGGTATATTTCGCTACGTCCAAATCCGGGAAGAAAAAATAATCATCGGGGGTTTGATTTAAGTGGAAACAACATTGAATATTACATATATAAATACATTATCAGGATTATTGTATTGTAAAATAGGATATAATAATGTTTTAATGTTAAAAGTTTATGTTGAGAATTATCTCATATTGTTTAAATATATGTAAAATGACTATTTATAAATACTAAAAATTAATGAATCGATTACCTTGAAATTTTAAATTGGATATGAAAATTTTAACATGTTATAAAGAGCAAGTTAATTTCGTGATCATTGTTGAGCTTGACTCCATTTTTTCTACTTTGGTGAAGTCAAAATCAATTCTAATTCTTGTTTTAGAAAAAAAATTAAGAGTTATCATGTCTGTTAAAATATGTGGGAAGAACCACTTCATAAAATGGTAAAAAATTATAAACAAATTATCTTAAAATTTTAATTTTAATATAAAGATTTTAACATGTTAACATAACAAAAACAAGAAAATAACTTTCAAGGCACTATTTATAGAAGTTAGAAATAGTTCCCTTATTAAGCAATTCGATGTTTTGAGGAAGAAAAACGGCATTTTGGTCCATTGCAAACGTATAGCAACCTCGGAAATGTGAGCAATATCGTAGAAGAAGATTATGTAGGTAGGCATTATAGGGTCCACTTGTAAAATGTTGATGTTGAATGCATCCCCTGCCATTTCTATATTTGTTCTTTTTCTCTGGGTAGAGAAATTTAAAATTATAAACAAGTTTACGAACTGGGTTTTGATTTAACGTACCTTTCTTGCAATCTTGTCACTGGATAGTGAAAAGAGGGATTAAAATGCCAAAAAAGAACTCTACGCTGGGGCTTGGGACTGGATTCTGGAACTGTTTTTGCCAATACGTTCAAATGGTTTTGGCAAAACCAGTTGAACATACTAAGAAAACCAGTTGAACATATTAAGAAAACCAGTTGAACATACTAAGAAAACCAGTTGAACATATAGAAAGAAACTAATTGAACATTTTGCTAGAAACCACTTGAACATACTAGTAAAACCACTTGAACATACTAGTAAAACCACTTGAACACACTAGCAAAACCACTTGAACACACTAGCTAAACCATTTGAACATACTGCCAAAACCACTTGAACATATTGCCAAGACCACTTGAACATATGACAAAAACCACTTGAACATACTGGCAAAAAAAGTTTATCCCATTGAAAAAACTACTTGATCCCGCGCTTGAAAAACTACTTGATCTGCTTGAAAAAATCACTTGAGAAAACCACTTGAACACATTAGCAAAACCAGTTGATCCAATTGAAAAAACCAGTTAATTGTCCAGAACGGTCCTGGACTTTTTTAACGTCCAGGACCGAATCTAGCCCCCTGGGGCTTAGCTTCAGTGCAATGAGAAGTAAATTGTTCGGAGATAAAAAGTAAACTAGGTAGGAAAATAATCATTCTCATGCCATTTTTGAAACCACAAGTGAGTAAAGCTAATGGACGAGGATAAAAGATTATGCATAAATAAATGTTTACAATGTCTCGCTAGTATTCAAGTAAGTGTTCCCCTAGAATTAGGGTTTGCTCTCGTCTCCTACGAGCTCTCTCCCTAGTCTTCTAGGGTTTTCCCATTTTTTTCCTTTTTTTTCTTATTTTTCCACTAAAATCCACCACAAAATTCCTTTAGATTAATTTGCTTTCCATAGGTAACTGTCCAAGGAAGAACGCACCGAAACTGCTTTGAGTTCCGATAGACCTTCTGATAGTCTAGGGTTAGGAAGGGTTCCATCGGGTGTGAGAGAGAGTCTTTGCATCGGGTAGGGTAGAGTCCTTTAGGATCTTTGGGATTACACCATGGAGGAGGGAGATGAAGGGGGTGAGGGGGTGGGGAAGGGGAAGCCGACGATGCATGAGAGTGTAGTTCTAGGGGAATCTTCTGGAGCAAGAAAGACTACCTTTGTGGATGAAGAGATTATTGTTGACCTCATGTACGGTTTGTCTATTCCCGAAAAGGAAGAGGTAAACGCATGCTTGGTATGCTCGATCTGGTCAGAGAAATCTTTGAACTCACGGGCTTTTCTCACAGTAATGAACAACACGTGGAAGCCAAAGCACGGATTAGAAGCTTCGGAGATTGGACAGAACCACTTCTTATTTCGTTTCAAGAGTCGAAAGGACATCCTCATGGTAATCCAGGATCAACCATGACACTTTGATAAACAGGTGGTGGTCATGGATGAAATCAAAAGTAACATTCAGCCCTCCAATATCGAGTTACATACCGTCCCATTCTGGATCAGGGGCTATGATCTCCCACTGGGGGCGTACACGGAGGCCTCGGCGCGATCTATCGGGCAATTGATAAGGACGTTCCTTGTATGGGACGATAAGACTAGTGCACTCGGAAGGTACATGTGAATTAGAGTGGGACTTGACATCTGCTAGCCAATCCCGACTCGGAGACGGCTACGTTTCAAGGAGGGCACAGTGGCATCCATCTACTTTATGATTGAGAAGCTTCAGTCTTTCTGTTATGTCTGTGAACATATGGGACATATTGAGTAGGATTATGATATGGCTAATAAAGACGATTCACCCCAGACCCACAGAGTAAATTTGGAACATGGCTACGTGCTTCGCCTTTCAAACCCCGCCAGATTATGGAAGATGGCTGGTCCTCTAACCGTAAGCCACAAGCACGTTGATTATTCAGGGAAAAGGATGGGTCCCAATTTCTGGTTAACATGGAAGGATATGATGAAGCAAGGAGGGAGAACCGAGGCGAGAACAATGACCATATACCACCATCAGACTCATCCATAAACCCTCATAACCAACCTTACACCACACCCAACAACATCACTCACCACCCGAATATTGCCTCCTCCCTGCTAAACCCGACTGTAATACAACATGCGACCTATCCACCCGATCCCAGAATTCAACCAACCTCTGATAAGCCTGCCCAATTATCCCTGTCAAGACATGAAACTTACCTCCCACCACCCCTCAAGAACCACCTCCCACAACAAAACTCAGTAAACAACAATCCCTCCCCACACCCTCATACTGACCCTATGGATACCCACAGAGCCCTCCCCCCTAACCCGAGCCTTACCATATCCCACCAAGACCTCCTAACCACATCACCAACCACAAAATCTGCCCACCTACCTATACCACAAAACTAAGGAATGAAGACAAGAAGCTGTTGAACCTGAAATAGAAAAAAGTCTGGAGACAGCACAAGAGATCCGGAAGAGGAAGATGTGGAGATGGCTGGAAAGGGAGCAGGTTTCGGGAGTACAGAAAGATGCTATGGTGATTGATATTGTCAATGAGGGGAAGAGAAAAACTTGTGAATTCTTTGAAGATGGCCCTGTTAGCAAAAAAATCTTTACTGCTTCAACCATTGACGGAGAATCCACCATACAGGTAGAGGTTGTGAGGCAGCCCCGCCAGTCCCAATGAATGTACTCTGTTGGAACTGTCGTGGCCTGGGGAGTGTCGAGGTAGTTCGTCAGCTTAGCAGGCTAGCAAAAGCCTGTAATCCCCAAATCCTTTTCCTCTTAGAAACGAAACTAAAGGAGAGGGAAATGGAGGATCTAAAGTGGAGAATAGGGTATGAATGCGACATCTATGTAGGATGTGAAGGACAGGGACGAAGTAGAAGCGGGGGGCTGGCCCTACTCTGGAAACGATAGCTATATATTAATCTACTATCCTTCTCATCCCATCATGTGGACGTGGAGATTAAGAAAACAGTGTCTTGGTATTTTACCGGGTTGTATGGATGGCTAAGAACGGAGGAGAGAGAATGTATGTGGAACTTACTAAAAGCATTACGTGATCAGTCAAGGTTACCGTGGCTATGCGGAGGTGGCATAAATGAGATAAAACTTATTGAGGAGAAAAGTGGCAGTTTCGGAATCGCATGGCAGCTTTTCAGGAAGCGGTGTTCTATTACAACATGAGGGATGTGCCTCAGTCGGGACTTACATACACTTGGACGAATGGTCATTTGGGGGAGGAACATATAGAGTACAAACTTGACCGCTTCCTAGTCAACGCAGATTGGTGGGAGGTATTTGCAGCATCATTCGCAGAAGCATTACCACGCATAGAGTCTGATCACAGTCCAATTTTGTGTAGAATTCTAAAGGAGCCGTGGGGAAATAGATGATTACGGAGATTCTGTTTTGAAGAAATGTGGCTAAAACACAACGGCCTTCCAGAGCAAATACGAAGTGGTTGGAGGGATTGCCTGAGTGATACAAGTTTCTCGGAAAGGAGCAAGAAATACGCATCAGTCTTGAGCAAATGGGAGCAGGAAACTTTTGGTTCGGTAAAGAAACAGATTAAGGAGGTGGAGAATGCTATCATGGCAATACAGTCTAACCCGCTAACCGAAAGATCTAAGGCTGAGTTGGAGACCCTGCTCAAGCAAAGAGAGGATATAAGAGGCAAAGAGGAAGCAATGTGGGTTCAGCGGTCGAGAATTTCATGGTTAAAGGAGGGTCATAGGAATACCAAATTTTTCCACAAAATGGCAACACATAAGCTCCAGAGGAATAAAATAGAGGGAATAAAAAATAATGAGGGAGATATAGTGAAGGAGGAGGTAGAAATTCAGGAGGTCTTTAGGAACTTTTACAGTTCGTTGTTTTCTTCCTCAGGTAATGTACGTGTGGAAGCAATCACAGCTAAGGTGACTCTGAAGATTACACCCGAGATGCAGACCTCATTAAGCTCTCCCTACACCAAGGAGGAAGTTCTCAGCGCACTTCAGCAAATGCACCCATCTAAAGCACCGAGCCCCGATGGACTGCCTCCTTTATTTTTTCAAAAATTCTGGGATATTGTTGGGAAAGAAGTGACACAGACTATGCTAGCAATTCTTAATGAGGAAGCTGATCCTACTCATCTAAATGACATGATCATCGTGTTAATTTCGAAGGTGAAGTCCCCTACGGCGTGTTTAGAGTACAAGTCGATCTCGTTATACAACGTTATTATGAAAATAGTGACAAAGACCATAGCCAACAGAATGAAGTTATTCCTTCTGGATATTATACATGAGAATCAAAGCGCCTTTGTTCCAGGAAGATTGATCTCCGATAACTCCCTAATTACCTTTGAAGCCTATCACTACCTGAAGAAGAAAACAAGGGGGAGTAGAGGTTTCTGTGCACTCAAATTAGATATGATGAAGGCATATGATAGAGTGGAGTGGACCTTCCTGGAGGCAATGATGTTGGCGTTAGGCTTTCCATCTCTATTTTTGTAGCTGGTTATGCGTTGTGTTAGTATAGTACGGTATGCAGTTCAAATTAATGGGTCTCTTGGGAATTACTTCTATCCAAGTAGAGGACTTCGCCAGGGGGACCCAATTTCTCCGTATCTGTTTCTCCTTTGCGTAGAGGGCTTGGCAGCAATTATACAGGATGCAGAGAGATCAAGATTAATACATGGCCTAAAGATAGCAAGATCAGCTCCTCCGATTACTCATCTATTTTTTGTAGATGACTCGCTCTTGTTTGCTAGGGCCACTGAAACTGAACTGCTACATATAATGGATTTGTTGAAGACATACGAGGAACCTTCGGGTCAGAAAGTAAATGTAAGCCCTCTACCACGTTATACTAATAAATTTCGCTAGCTAAGTTATTTTACAATTAAGTTATAGAAGTTCAATTTTTAAGCATATCGGTATTAACGTTGGTTGGTCCACTAGGCAAGTATTTTATGAGAATAGATGTCATTACTACTTTAGAATTATGTTTATACATGTTAGAGTAATCTAAGACTTGTAGACTAAATTTCACTTTGGTCACTTAACTTATTTTTAAGTTTTACAAAATTACCTTCGGATAGGTTTTTGACAGATTTGACCCATGTTGGTAGAATTAGCATAACTTTCTCATTATTGATCTAGTTTGGACAAACAAATATGTTCTGAAAGGCTACGACATAGATATACAATTTTGTTAGAAATACGTTTGTCCAAATTATGAGCAGAAAATGGTCGAATTTGAGGTCAAAGTTGTTGCTTTGTGATTGGAAGAGAGAAAGGTAGCCAATAGGAGGGAGTTAAGTGTAAGTACCTTTTGATTATTAAAAAAAATGATAAACGTGAAGTGGAGTCATCCAGGAGCCTCATAAGACCTTAAGTCCACTTATTGATGAGGATAAATACAAAAGAAACACCTAGAACCGAAAATAAGAAAAGAAAGAAGGAAATAGGAGAAAGAAGAAGTAAATAGTCGACTAAGAAAGAAATGCTCGGTAAGTAGTCTTAGACTCTGATTCAGACTTTTTGGTTGTCATGAAAGTTGTAGATCTCAGAATTCCCTATTTTATGGTATATTTATTTTGTGGATTTGGAGAATTATTGAATCCGGGAGGTTCATTTTATGTTGGATGTGTAAACTAAGTCTCGGATTTGAGTAGGTGGAGAAAGAAGTGTCCGTTAAGTGACTTTAGGCTCAGATTTAGACTTTAAAATTGTCTAGGAAGTTGTAGAGAACAGAAAACCCTATTCCGTGGTATATTTATGTTTGTGATTTGGTGAAGTATTGAATCATGTATGGTCGTTTGAATCTGACTATGAAATCTGAGTCTCGGATTTGAGTAGCTTGAAAGGGAAACGACTTTGGGAGTTAGTTGTGTTAATTGTGGAGTTTATTTTTGGATATGATATAATGAAGGACAAATAGAGGAGTCCTCTATTGGTGATTTTCGTGGATTATTGATGATGTTAAAGTAAAGATGGTTGATTATGTAGGCATGTCGATGGAGGTGTAGGATCTGTAGTTGGAATCGTTGAAAGTGAGTTAGCTAGTTGGTTTCAAGTGAGAATTTGGCATGTATAGGGGCTGCCATGTACTATTTTAAGCATATTTATGATTCTTTGGATATAGTATGGTTATGTAGTATTTATATGTTCTTAGGATCAGAAGTGGACAACCAACAAGCCGAATCATTTAAGGAAGTTTAAGGTTACGAACTTGGAGGAGGTTAAGGTGAGTGGATAATAGGTTCACAAAATTATTATTTTCATTGTTATCTATATTCCTTGTTATTTTAAAACTGGAAAGTGAATAAGATATTCATTGGCTTTCTTAGAGCTATTCTATTGATCACCCGTAGTTGATCTTATTTACGATGAACTTATTCCTTGATATGATTCAGAATTCTTGTTATTATTATTCCATATGATTATGAGCCTTGTATGATGTTCACGTTTACCCATTATGTTTATGAGGTCTTTGGGACCGCATGTGGTATGCATTAAGCCTTTGGGGCGTATGCCATATGTCCTGCTCTTTGGGAGCGTCTACGCGCGTATGACTTATGTTTATGTAGTATTTATGCTTGTGTAGCATTTATGCCTTATGTTCATGTTGCATTTATGCTTGTGTAGTATTTATGCCTTATGTTGTGACGTAATGCTTGGCTCGTAGCTCATATTTCATTATTCATGCTCCATATTATGTATTCTAAATAAGTATATGTATTTATTATATATTATGACACCAAATATGACCCATTGTTATTCCACAACCTCGTGGTGCTTATTATCTACTCACTGAGCTTGTCTCACCATTCTCCCTTATTCATTTTCCAGCTCAGTAGTTGGTGGACTTAGAGAGCTTTCTATAGAGTCGTGGGAATTTGCTTACTGAGGTCGGGCCAATGAAGATATATTTTGGTTATTATGGACTTATAGTGTGTACGAGACTATTGATGATATAGAATATTCATGGTTGTGAGTTTTTCGAGTATGTTTAGTTTGTTGTATAAGTATGATATGTTCAGGATTATGTTTATGAGGCTTGCATGGATTTGATTGACATTAGTTTTAGTCAAATCCTTGCGCCGGTCATGACCAATAGGGTACGGGTTGTGACAATTTTGGTGCGGTGAGCGTGGAACGAAAGTGGATAGGTTGAATGGAAGATAAGGAGATAGATGAACATAGAATATAGTTAGATTTGTTATGTATATGTAGGATTATGAGATTTGTGGATTTATAGGATTGATTTTATTTATTTCTCCATATAGGTTTGACGAAGTCTAGACATACTTATGGAGAATTCTTCAATGGCCCGTAGGACACCTCAGCAAGATCCACCTACTAGTTCTGATGTTCCTTCTGATGTAGTTCCTGTCCCTATAGTTACTACTACTTCGGCTTCAGCTTCATCTTCTACGCATGCTGCTATTGCGATGTTATCGAGGGCTGTCTCATCCATAGTAAGGAAGGACCCTCCATATATTCGCATGCATCAATTAGGAGTTTCATATTTTTATGGTAAAGTTACACCACTTGAGGCTGATACTTGGTTGAGGAAGACTGAAAAGATTTTAAATTTGCTGGAGTGTACGGATCAAGAGAAGATAGCTTGCATTCAATCTCTTTTTAGGAAATGCTAGCTATTGGTGGGAGTCGGTTCAGTGCAAGTACACTGGTGTAATTCCGATGACATGGGAAGTACTCAAGAAAGAATTCGAAGATTATTATCTGCCTCAGATGTTCCAAGATGCAAGGGTGATTGAGTTTACTAAGCTGGTACAAGGTGGGATGAGTGTAGCTGAGTATGAATCAAAGTTTGTTGAGTTATCGCGTTTTGCTCCGGAGATGGTAAAGAAGGAAACGGACAAGTGCAAGAGGTTCGAGCAGGGCTTGTGCGAGAATATCAGGTCCACTATAGTAGGTTCGATGTATAAGGAGTATGGACTGATTGTGGAAGCAGCTCTGTGAGTAGATCAGAGTAAGGCTGAATGGAAAATAGAAAACAGAGACAAGAGGGTGAAAAGCGATACAACCAATGGAACAGTAATAGAATATCGGAATATGGTGATCAAGGAAACCCTAATGAAGAGTTCAGAGAAGTTAATCAGAGGGGGCCGAGTAGAAGTAATCTGATAGATTATCCTTTATGTCGCAACTGCGATAAACATCATTTAGGTGAATGCCTGAAGGGAAAAGGAGTTTGCTATCATTGTGGACAGAAGGGTCATATGGTTAGAGATTGTCCACATATCTTGCAACAAGGTAGTCGGTTTGAGGCTTCAACCAGGCCTTCTAATGTAGAAATTGGTGGAACTAAGATGCAAGAGGTATCGCAATTGAATAAAGGAAAAAGAAGTATGATTGAAGGTGGAAGCCAGTCTAATCGTCCACATACTCAGGCTCGACTCTTTACCATGACACAAGACAATTCTCAAGTTAATCCAGATGTGGTAGCAGGTACCACATCTATTCTTGATAACAATGAGCTATTTAAGAAGGACAATATTAGGCAAAGTATTTCCGAGCGTGGAAAAAAAGAGAATAAGATAACAGTAGTATATCCACATCTATTTCATGACACGGGCAAGTAAATTTCGAGGACGAAATTATTTTTAGGGAAGGAGAATTGTAAGCCCTCTACCACGTTATACTAATAAATTTCGCTAGCTAAGTTATTTTACAATTAAGTTATAGAAGTTCAATTTTTAAGCATATCGGCATTAACGTTGGTTGGTCCACTAGGCAAGTATTTTATGAGAATAGATGTCATTACTACTTTAGAATTATGTTTATACATGTTAGAGTAATCTAAGACTTGTAGACTAAATTTCACTTTGGTCACTTAGCTTATTTTTAAGTTTTACAAAATTACCTTCGGATAGGTTTTTGACAGATTTGACCCATGTTGGTAGAATTAGCATAACTTTCTCATTATTGATCCAATTTGGACAAACAAATATGTTCTGAAAAGCTACGACATAGATATACAATTTTGTTAGAAATACATTTGTCCCGATTATGAGCAGAAAATGGTCGAATTTGAGGTCAAAGTTGTTGCTTTGTGATTGGAAGAGAGAAAGGTAGCCAATAGGAGGGAGTTAAGTGTAAGTACCTTTTGATTATTAAAAAAAAAGATAAACGTGAAGTGGAATCATCCAGGAGCCTCATAAGACCTTAAGTCCACTTATTGATGAGGATAAATACAAAAGAAACACCTAGAACCGAAAATAAGAAAAGAAAGAAGGAAATACGAGAAAGAAGAAGTAAACAGTCGACTAAGAAAGAAATGCTCGGTAAGTAGTCTTAGACTCTGATTCAGATTTTTTGGTTGTCATGATAGTTGTAGATATCAGAATTCCCTATTTTGTGGTATATTTATTTTGTGGATTTGGAGAATTATTGAATCCGGGAGGTTCGTTTTATGTTGGATGTGTAAACTAAGTCTCGGATTTGAGTAGGTGGAGAAAGAAGTGTCTGTTAAGTGACCTTAGGCTCAGATTTAGACTTTAAAATTGTCTAGGACGTTGTAGAGAACAGAAAACCCTATTCCGTGGTATATTTATGTTTGTGATTTGGTGAAGTATTGAATCATGTATGGTCGTTTGAATCTGACTATGAAATCTGAGTCTCGGATTTGAGTAGCTTGAAAGGGAAACGACTTTGGGAGTTAGTTGTGTTGATTGTGGAGTTTATTTTTGGATATGATATGATGAAGGACAAATAGAGGAGTCCTATTTTGGTAATTTTCATAGATTATTGATGATGTTAAAGTAAAGATGGTTGATTATGTAGGCATGTCGATGGAGGTGTAGGATCTGTAGTTGGAATCGTTGAAAGTGAGTTAGCTAGTTAGTTTCAAGTGAGAATTTGGCATGTATAGGAGCTGCGACGTACTATTTTAAGCATGTTTATGATTCTTTGGATATAGTATGGTTATGTAGTGTTTATATGTTCTTAGGATCAGAAGTGGACAACCAACAAGCCGAATCATTTAAGGAAATTTAAGGTTACGAACTTGGAGGAGGTTAAGGTGAGTGGATAATAGGTTCACAAAATTATTATTTTTATTGTTATCTATATTCCTTGTTATTTTAAAACTGAAAAGTGAATAAGATATTCATTGGCTTTCTTAGAGCTATTCCATTGATCACCCGTAGTTGATCTTATTTACGATGAACTTATTCCTTGATATGATTCAGAATTCTTGCTATTATTATTATTCCATATGATTATGAGCCTTGTATGATGTTCACGTTTACCCATTATGTTTATGAGGTCTTTGGGACCGCATGTGGTATGCATTAAGCCTTTGGGGCGTATGCCATATGTCCTGCTCTTTGGGAGCGTCTACGCGCGTATGACTTATGTTTATGTGGTATTTATGCTTGTGTAGCATTTATGCCTTATGTTCATGTTGCATTTATGCTTGTGTAGTATTTATGCCTTATGTTGTGAGATGGATCCCGAGTACCACCACCCTAAAACCCCACCATCACCCCATCTGAACCAACCCAAGCCTCCCGACATCCAAGACTTTCCGCCCCTACTGCCCTCCATAGGAACTCCCCCCACACAAAACCCCCTTCCATCGATCCCTGAAGCCCAACACAACCAGCCAATACCCCAAGCACCAAACCAACAGCAAAACCCTATTCTGGACCACTACCCCCAACAGTCCCCTGCACCAGACACCCCTACCAACACCACCACACCTAGCTCGACACCTAAACCTGCTGCCAAAAGATCTTATAGTCAATCAGTACGAGGGAATTACACCCCGATCCCTAAGTACCAGGAGCCGATTGAAGACTGGTTAAACACCGGTAAGGCGTTTCTTGATACCACCATAAATCCGCACCGACCGAGGCTAATTCTTTCAAATGAAGCTCGAGAACAGCTAGCCGAGCCATGGAAGAAAATGGTCATAGTTCGAGTGCTAGGCCGATTTGTGGGCTATAGGGCGCTACTAAACAGACTGCATCAACTATGGAACCCGAGAGCAGGGATCAAGTTGGTAGATCTACCATTTGGACATTTTGCAGTAGCCTTTTCAGCTGAAGAAGACAGAGATAATGCTCTCTATGGAGGACCATGGCTGTACCAAGACCACTATGTCACAGTCAAGCCATGGGATGTGCACTTTATACCAACAATGAAGGAGGATGCCAAAGTTCGGGTTTGGGTGCGCTTCCCTGATTTACCCACCAGGTACTACAACAATAATCTTTTGAAAAGTGCAGGGGCAGGGATAGGTACCCTTATAAAGTTAGACCCTAATACGGAGAATAGAGTGAGAGGACATTTTGCCAGAGTCTGTGTGGAAGTAGATCTCACTAAACCTCTAATAGGTGAAATTCTGATTGATGACTATGTTCAAAAAGTAGAGTATGAAGGCCTCCATATAATATGCTTTGGATGCGGGCACTATGGCCACCTTGTCGAGAATTGCCCATCTAAGCAGCAAGCTGCTAAAGGAGAAAGGAACCCGGAACCAGATGGTACATCTGAATCAGTAACAGATCTCCGTAATGGGCATCTTTCTGACGTGCAGGAGGTACCATTCGGGCCCTGGATGGTTGTATCGAAGAAAGGGAAACAACCAAGAACACCGATGGCCAGAGCGAATACCACTGCAGGTAACAGATATGAAGTATTATCTCAGACCACTCCTTCTACTGAGGTGCAAGAGGAATCAAATGTGCAGAGCACTGAAAATGTTAGGTACTTCAGAGCCACTGAAGCAGCTAACTCAGGACCGAGTTCAACCAGGACCCGTAAGTCCCCCAAAGCCATCCCCAGTACAACACCTTTACCCCTGACTCAACACAGAAACACCCAATCTGCAATTCACAAAAGGCCAAGGAAGGAAGATAGTGTACTTGATGCAAAACTAAAAGCAGCCTTAGCCCGTGCCCGCCCTAAAGAGAACTCCAACCCCAATCATGGTTCAAGTAGCCAAACCCCAACCCTTTTACCATCCTCTCACCCCATTACAGTCTTAACAAACCAGGCCACTATCCTCTCCCCCACCCACTATGCTAGCAAAGCCAACCAAACCCGAGCTAAGCATACACAAGACTCCCCTACTGCTGCCCCTGAACCACCTCTTTCCACTTCTCACAACCTAAACAATGCTACATCACCCTCTGTCCTGGTGGCTCCGAACCCCAATCCTGAAGTGAGTTTGATCCTGGTGCAACAGGATCAGATGACTGATTGATTATTGCTCTCAGAGAGCAAACCTCAACATTAGTTGTTTAT